>JAPMOQ010021343.1:722230-761253 GCA_026543055.1 Argiope trifasciata | reverse complement strand
GTGTGTGTGTGTGTGTGTGTGTGTGTGTGTGTAATGATTTAAAAATTTGAGAGCAGATTGCAAGTTTGAAGGCATTGACGAAGACTTTTCATTTTAAAGCTCGCTTTATTCCATCTCCGGAAACAGGCATGCATATTTACAAGCAGTGCGGCCAAGCAGAAGTGACGGGAAAGGCAGAAATTAATTTTCCCTCGTTTTATATAACATATCTTGATAGAAAAAATATTGTTTATACTGCCAATATAATAATAAGATTCTCATAAGGATTTCTGATACACGTCGATTACATTGTAAAGGAAAGACAGGGACGTTTAAAAAAATATTTGATAAGTCAGCAATTATTATCATTCACTCTCACTGTCAGAATCGTTGACTAAAGAACTATACAAAACAGTTCTTAAATGAATTAAGTAGAGAAATGGAATCGGATCAGGAAATAAGAAAATATTATGAAGTTACTATGGGCTAAATTAAGATAAAGCTTTAGAAATTAATTTGGTTTTAAATTTGATGTTAAGAATATCAACACACACACACAAATATTTAGTAACATATCTCAAGTAAAAATATTTTTAAAATACTTTTTTGTATTTTTTTAAAAAAATTATCTGTGTTATATAGACTGGCACTATCTTTTTCCTAGCAATTCAGGTCATTGGCACAGAGTAGGCGGAAACGCAGCAAAACTTTTACCGAGACTAAAACCAAGCAGATGCTCTTTACCTCTATACATTGTATTGAACCAAAAAGTGGGTGCGGAAGGTGGTAGATTAGGAGGGAGGGGGCATGAGATTTTTTTTTGTGGCGATGCGATACCATCTCGCAACGGGAGAAGGGGAAGGGGGGGGTGAGCACAATGATCGATCATGGCTTTTCAAACCACCCCGTGGGTAGTCGATCGCTGCCGTCAGTAGCTGGCTTCGATGCGATTATCGACCCCCTCCCTATCCTCTTCGATCTTAAGACCATTTGGTTTCCTTTTCAGCACCCCCTTCCAACAAGATGTGTTTCTTAAGCGTTTCCTTGCAGTTGGCAAGAAGGGTTCACTAAACCAGGGAAAACTGTTGCCATTCATAACCCCTTTTTAAGTGCGTAAAAAACACTCGCAATCCAGTTTCCGTTCGACAAATTTTTGCATGTCACCAAAGTTGGGAAAAATAAGTAAAGTAATAAGTAAAATAAGTGAAATGGTTATTCAAAGTCAATAAATAAAAAATGAGTACTTGTTTAAAATGCTCACTAGAAAGAGAAATAAATTTTAAATCATTGCTTTCAAAAATTGAAAAGGGGATGGAGTTTTGTGAAATTATAATAGTTTTCTATGTGATCTCACATAATACGTCGTCTAAAATTTAAAATCATCTATATCTTTGATTTTTTTAACTTCATGATTTTGTTTCATATTTTGGATCGAATAAAATCAGACCTAAAATCAGCAATTATTTTGTAGATTTAAAAGAAGATTATTATCCCTTATATGAAGGTGATTACCAATCACGGCCCTTTTAGTATCAAATTCTTAAAATACTGAAAGCCTCATTTTTTGGTTAACTAAATTTATTAATTATTAAAAACAAACAAATTAATTTATGTATTCTTCTTTTGTCTACCATATATTAATAGACCTCAGAGTGATTTTTATTATTATTTTATTATATTTATATATATTTTTGAAGAAGACAAAAAACAAAACTCGCCTATTTTATTTTATTTATTTTGATCGAGAAGGCTTTGGGAATGAAAACAGATACAAGCTCGCATGCACATAAACCTGATTATTTGAAACATCCAGCTTTAATTCAAATCCAATGCAAAAATAACTCTAAGCCAGTAAAAAATGTAATAAAAAGTGCCGATAGAGTGGTGAATGTATTTTTTAAATAAAAAGTTACAAAATGACTTCAAGTTTCTTTTTATATTTATCATTATCAAATATTTAACTTCAAATTAACTAAAAATAATGAAATATTAATTTCAAGGCATATTAATGTTATATGTGATACTTCACTGCCTTATTTTAATTTAACAAAAGCGATAAAATAATTTTTATCATACACGATTAACTGAATTTCTTTTTAAGTGATAATTATATTTCAATTTCTTAAAAGTGGTCGTGAAATTATCGCTCATCTATAAAGAGAATCGCCAGTTGAAGGAGTTTTTTTAAAATACCGCTTTTGATTTGAAATGAAGAATCCAACTTCATTTCAAATCCAAAGCGAAAATAACTTTAAGCCAGTAAAAATTGCTTTGAAAAGCACCAACAGAGTAATGAATGCATCTTTTAAATAAAAAGATACAGTATGGCTCCAGTAACTTTCTTTTTATATCGTTATTAAATATTTAATTTCAAATTAACTAAAAATAATTACTTCATTGCCTTATTTTAATTTAACAACAGCGATAAAATAATTTTTATCATACACGTATAAATGAAGCACCCAACTTCATTTCAAATCCAGAGTGAAAACAACTTTAAGCCAGTAATAATTGCAATGAGAAACACCAACAGAGTAGTGAAGGCATCTTTTAAATAAAAAGTTATAAAATGGCTTCAGTGACTAACTTTCGTTATTAAATATTAGGTTGGTGCGTATGAAATGTCGGATTCTTAAGTGATTGTATAAAACTGCATATCTTTCTTCAAAAGCTGTTTATTCAATCAAAGTATGCTCCATTCGCTTCAATACACTTCTCCCAACGAGATTTTAAAGCGTAGATGCCTGTCTTAAAAAAATTTTGGTCTTTAGAATTAATAAACTCTGATATCGAGTTTTTTAGACTGTCTTCATTTTCATAGTGTTTGCCCCTTAAAAACAGCTCTAAATGCTTGAAAAAATGAAAATCGGTCGGCGAGAGATCCGGTGAATAGGGTGGATGCTGCAAAACTTCATATTCCAGTTCGTTCCAGCTTATTTCGCTCTGTCAGTGCGTGCGGTACCCACTTGTCCATCTTCTTAACCTTGCCAATCTCAGAAAGGTGTCTCAATATCGTTGTATGGTCAACTTTCATCCTGATAGCAAGTTCCCTCGTGGATACGGCTGGATCTGCTTCCACTAGAGCCTTCAGGTCATCATTCTTCACAGACGTTTTGGGTCTTCCGCGCGGCTCATTTTGAAGTGAGAAATCGCCCGTCCGAAATTTTTCGAACCAACGCTGCACTTTCCGATCGTTAACCGTATTCTCCCCAAACGCTTGATTTATGTTGCGTGCAGCTTTTGCAGCACTATTACCAAGTTTGTACTCATATAAGAAAATGACGCGAATGTCGGCAGAATTCATATCGGCAATAAACTCAAAAGAAATAACAAAAGGGAAGACCTTCGAGAAAACCTATTTTGCTGAAATGAGTCTCTGGCAATGGACAATACGACTATGAATGAGGTTATGCCAAAGACAAAAGTATAACGAAAACAGGGAGACAAACGTCCGCATGTAAAGAGAATCCGACATTTCATACGCACCAACCTAATATTTCATTTCAAATTAAATAAAAATAATGAAATATAAATTTTAAAGACATACTATTTTATATACAATGCTTTACTAACCTTATTATAATTTAACAGTGATAAAATAATTTTTATCGTACACGCATAGTTGAATTTCTTTTTCAGTGGTATGTGCAATAGTTATATTTCAATTTCTTAAAAGTAGCTGTGAAATTATCGCTCATCTATAAAGGGAATAGCCAGTTGAAGGAATTCTGTTGCGCCGCAAAAAGCATCCAGCTTCATTTCAAATCTAGTACGAAAATAACTTTAAGCCAGTAAAAAATGCAACGGAAAGCATCAACAGAATACTGAATGCATCTTTTAAATAAAATGTTACAAAATAGCTTCAGTAACTAACTTTCTTTTTATATTATTATTAAATATTTAATTTCAAATTAACTAAAAATAATGACTTCATTACCTTATTTTAATTTAACAACAGCGATAAAATAATTTTTTTATCTTACACGCATAATTGAATTTCTTTTTCAGTGATAATTATATTTCAATTTCTTAAAAGTGGTCGCTAAATTATCGCTAAGCCATAAAGGGAATCGCCAATTGAAGGAGTTGTGTTGCGCCGCAAAATACCCACAAGCTTGGAAGCACTACACTTTCGTTTTGATGCCGGGATGAATTATTCCCCAATTTACCCCACTCCTTTCAAAAGCCCCGTCTCCTCGCGAAACAAAAGGCCCGCAATCGGAACCAGGGGGGGGATCGATATAATTAGGGGATCCATTTAACACGAAGACAGAAGGTGATTTAATCATCCGCCAGATTAATAGAGCGCAGCCTCGGAAACAAAGCAATTAGGGCCCCTTGCAGCAAAATGAGTCTCCGGTTTTGTGAAAGAGACGCAATTAAGCCGGAGAAATTAATGATCCGGTCTTCAAAAATCTCTCACTTTGCCTCTCCGCTGATAATCGAAGATGAAATTTTGTAAGGTTAATTAGGAAGATTTAAATGTGAGTTAATCATTAAAGTGGTTGGAAGACAATTTTCATCATTAGCTACTTTGGGGAAAAGGGGGGAACTTGACGCTACCACCTCGTTATTTTTATAACTTTTTTTAAGGATGTTCAAAAGTGGAAGTATTAATTCAAAATTGTGGATGCCGGAATTTTTTTTTTTTTTCTCTTTTGTATTTTGTTTGTCATAGAGCGCATTTTCCGAATTAATCAGGACATAACAGTCAGGACAATCAATTAAGAGAAAAACCATTACGTGTCACAAAAACATCCAGCAATTAAAGGAAATTCGCATTAGAAGTCCATTAATACCCCTACTTGTTTGAATAATGCACGGAGCGCTTGTCTTTCTAAATGACCTATTCGCAGATTAATTACCGTAAAATAACGTCTTTCTATTACGCTGAAAGATTTTGGAAACCAGCTCTTAATGACTATAGCATTATTGTTATTTAAGAGAATGTAACGGCGTCCTGATCTAGGGGTAGTCCATCTTCCCCAGGATCTGGCGCCTCGGTTTCGAGTCCTGGTCCGAGCATGGTTGTTCTTTCCCTTATGTTCTATCTGTGAGGTGTATGAAAAAGTCTCGATAAAAAGGGGTTTTGCAAACAAGTGTGTGAGTGTCATCTTCTGGCGTCCCGGGTTCGAGTTCTGGTTCGGGCACGGTTGTTCTTCCCTTGTGCTCTATCTGTGAAGAGTATGAAAATGCCTCTCTATAAAAAGGGGTTGCGCAAACAAGTGTGTGAGTGTCATCTTCATACGAACTAAAAGTCAGACTTCTGCCCTCGGGTGCTCAGGGGTCTTTACCCCTTTACTGCTTAAAAATTTGGCTTAAAACATTCTCACGATAACAACAAAAAATATTGAAAAGAAATTTTTAGGAATCGTTCTTATATAAAGGGTTGATTAAGAATGGTACGAAAAAGACGCCGACATCTGGGCATTGAGGTAGCGCGGAGGTCCCGCGTTCGAGTCTCGGTTCGAGCATGGTTACGCTTCTGCATTCTCTGTGAGATTCTGAATATGCCCCTCTGTAGAAAAGGGTTGTGCAAGCAAATGTGACACAAGAAATATCTAAGTCGTACTCTTGACCCTAATTGGCACTGCTGAATAAAAACAAGAGATGCCCACTCATTTTAAATCGCTGAGGGATCTGTCAGCAGGCTTGTGCCAATAAAACAACGTGCATCAAATCCACTTGCATGGTGGTTCTTCGTTGGGATCGAGTCTCGAATCAAGGTCCCGAAACCAAATTCTTCCCTCGGGTGCTCAGAGGTCGGGCCTTTGCCCTCAGAAATTATTACACCCATCTGTACTCGTTTTCTTGTCTTGTTTTGAATTGGTGTTCAATTCCAGAAGGACAAACGACAAGTTTAGTTAAGGTTATATTAACGTCCCGTTGTAAAGCACCACTAGGGATATTCTGGGAACTTCGTAATTTTAAACCACGGTCAGATGACGACGACGACACCTGAGCTGGCATTATCCTCTGCACACCAGCGGGAGGACCTGACAGATTTAACCTTCAATAAACCCCCTTACACGACGGTTCTTCGGTGGAATCGGGTCTTGAACCTGAAACTCTCAGGTTCCGAAGTCTAGACCTTACCACTAGGCCACCGCTGCCCCAATAAAGAACAACAAAGGTCGGCGCATAAGTGCTCTTAATAAGAGCTATTTTGTGTCGACCACATTGTCCAGTGTAATTTCGCCGCCATAACTTGGTCATTCAGCTCATCCCAAATGCTTTGGAGAGGTGTGATTATTCTATACTAGCCGCCTTTGGCAACCAGCTGGTTCGCCATGAGTAATGCGTTCTAAAATTTTCAATTAAATCACATATTCATAAGCCAAAATTTAAGAAATAGTTAAAGTTAAAAGATTCAGTTATTAGTAGTTAAAGAGTCGGTAACTTTATTCGAAAAAACTTTTTGAGTTTAATGCTCTAACAATTTATCGATTATGCTTCCAAAATATTAAAAATGTTTTTTTCAGTGATGTTGCCAAAATGTTAAATATGTTTTTTAAAGAAAGCAAAAAAAGGGGAAAAATTATTGAATTAATGATACAGATATTACAAACGATTATAGAAATATGCCATTAAGTCGGGATTTCAATGCATATCCTGTCTAAATTCAACCAGGTTTACTGTAAATAAAGATAATATATGGAATTAATGATATATATATTGCAAACGATCATAGAATCCATTGCCTTGCATTTATTTTTTTAGAAGATATCCCATTTTATATTTATGTTATTTTATCCAGTCACGTGCTGAAAGTTGTATTTCTTTAGATGTGATTTGCGATGATAGTTGCTTTTTTTTTTATTTGAACTTCCGGCATTGTTTTATTTTATTTTATCCAATCCCGTGCTCAAAAAAACATGTTTAAAATGTTTCTTTAAAAATTCGTTAAAAATAGAGGCCTAAGTTATACATTAAAACACTGACACTATTAGAAAGCTAATTTTTTTATCTTTAAATTGATGTAAAAATCATGTTTGTGCGATAATATGTTTGGAAGTTATAGCGGAAAAGCGTCGAAATATCGCTTAAATTCTAATTAAGTCAAATTCTAATTAAAAATTCGAAAAAAGGGCTCCGAGGTGCACATTTCCGACCTCCAAGGTATACATGTACCAAATTTGGTTGCTGTAGGTCCAACGGTCTGGCCTGTAGAGCGCCAACACACACATACAAACACACGCACACACATACACACACACGCACACACATCCACACACACGCACACACATACACACACACGCACACACATACACACACATTGAGCTTTATTATAAATATAGATGATTACTTCAAACCATTATGTCCGGTTTTTCTTTGAATATGGGTTTCATTGGCTTTTATCCTCAGAAGCTAAATCACCTACAAACTCAACTTAAACAAAGTCGGTGATTGTCTATGAAAAGTACAATAAGTATATGGTGGTCTATGACAAGTACAATAAGTACACGATTGTCTATGACAAGTACAATAAGTACATGGTCGTCTATGACAAGTACAATAAGTAACAACAACAAGAGAATGAATTATTAGTTTTGATTATTACAGCAGTTTTTAAGATATAACCAGTTTATGCAACTTCCCAAAAATAGGCCAGTCACTAATCTCAATTCTGTAGCATCAAAATTCTAAATCTGCATCTTACAGCACATGGATTGAATGCGCTGAAGAGAATGAATTAACTTAAAAACACATGTTTGAAAAGTAATGAAATATTAAACATATTAAAAGACATGTGTTCAACGAGAAAAACAATGCTTTACAGGAAATGACGATGGACAAAAATATATGCAAAACATTAACTAAACTAATAAATTTCTTTCATAATCCATCTTTAATTTGCATTGTTATTCACAAATTCAATCCCGTAAACAATATTTAAAAAATGTTTACAATCGGTATTTTATTCAAGCGATAAAATTCGATAATCTGTGAACAGATAATAAATTCATTCAAATAAATCCGTAATCGTCAATACCGTATTTAAAAGATACGATTATGTAAATGCATTATCGTTATTTCAAAACCGCCTCTGGAGTATTTCAATCAACATAACAGATACTTAATGCAACATATTTGACAAACAAATGCTTTAAAAAAAAACAGACAAATCTGAAGGAATGCGCGGATTGCATTGGAACGCTAAGCATATTTGAATAAGTGGATTATAAATTGGATTTGGAGCTTTCAATTCTATTGATTCTTTTGTGACAGATGACTATATGCAATGAAAGCGATAGATAAGAAAAGATGGATTATTTTCTGAATACTTTAGAAATGGAATTTTTTTCCCCACTTCATTGGATTTTACTTATTATGAAGCCAAGAATCAATGCATTTCTGATAATCGAGATGAACTGAATAGGAAAGATACATGAACAGTCAGCGAATATGTCAGGAATTTGTAATAAAAAAAACTTCTTAAATGTTTTTCAATTCCTATGGTTAGTTCATACCCTCCCTATATTTATATATTTATATATCTTGTTCAAATTTTCAATCGTTAATAAAATACTTTTTATTCAGCCACCCAAGTTCAAATACATTTTTTAAAACTTGTCGGGGATGACACTTGATGTTAATACAGTTTTTTTTAAATCAAATATTAATCCATTAATTAAATTTAGTTATTTTTTAATACTTTAAATAGAATTTTAGCAGTCTGTAATAAAAATTGAAATCAATAGGCAGTAACTCAAGGATTTTAGTACTTTCCACGTAAAGGTGAAGAATGCGAGTTCATTTCTTGCGAAAATCAATCATTCTTTGATAATTATTTATTAAAAAAGTAACTAAAATTAAACTTTTATTTGCTGACTAAGTAGGAATTGAATTAATTTTTTTTTAAATACTACTTCTTTTGATGTATAAAAGTTTGTTTGATGTGTTTAAAAATTTTAATTCCGTATCTTAGAAGTTCATGTAGCTTTTTTCTAATAATTATTCTCTTAATCTCATCATTTTAAATAACAATAACATGAGTACAAATACTCCAATTTTATTAAAAGAATATAATTAAAATAAAGTAACAAGTATTATATCTAGCTAAACAGTAAAATGTTTTCACTTATAGCTCGCACAAATACACGAATTCCTATCTATTAATTTTTTAGACACAGCGCATTTTGTGTCGAGCTGAAAAAAAATTTAAAGAAATGCTGATATCGGACCTTTTTTCTTAAATTAATTTGTTTCAAAACTAGATGCAGACAAGATACTGCCATCGAGACCATATACATCATTTCATTAATTTAATATGCAATTATTTTTGAACTATTGTGCTCACATATGTAAGGGCGTACTTACACATACATACAAACAAAAGCCTCTTCGAAAAATTTGATTAGAAATGTATGTAAAAACTTGGTATTAGGAAAACCTTACATAACATTAAAATATATCCAGTAATATTGACATGCCTTTAAGTTTACGCATTTAGACAAGGATATGTAGATCGAGCGACATTGACCGTAGATGTATATGGTTTAGATTTTGATTACCTATAGTTCCAGTAATAAAACCAAATGACTATGCTTGTCTACTAACTTTTTGAATTTTAGAGTTATTTTGGCCAGATATAATTACAAAGAGTACTTTATGGATTCAGGTAAGTCCAAAACGTTTAAAATGTAGAGGACGGACTACTTTTTAAATGATTTGTAAATTTTCTTTTTTTATGCACATTTTGAATACTAAGAAGTAAAAGATAAATAATTTATCCTATCCAAAATCCTTGTATTTTTTCACTTCAAATAAAGGTCAGGATACCGCTCAACAGATACTTCCAATTACGAGTGCTTTTTGTTATCCAAAATGGAGCTAACAAAACACTATTCTGATTATTATATGATTATTAATCCTTGTATTTTTTCACTTCAAATAAAGGTCAGGATACTGCACAACAGATACTTCCAATTACGAGTGCTTTTTGTTATCCAAAATGGAGCTAACAAAACACTATTCTGATTATTATATGATTATTAATCCTTGTATTTTTTCACTTCAAATAAAGGTCAGGATACCGCACAACAGATACTTCCAATTACGAGTGCTTTTTGTTATCCAAAATGGAGCTAACAAAACACTATTCTGATTATTATACTTGAAAAAAGAGTGAATACACGCTTATATCTGCGTCACTCTATCATTCATAATGAACCCTCACCCTCTGACGTGGACATGGTCCAATGTCTGACCAAAAGACTACGGAACCTTTGCCAGAAAAGGTACATTCCACAATTGGAAATCTCAATCAAATTCAATTTCCTCAACTTAATCAAAACAATTTCAATACTCAATGTGCAAGCAAATTCACGCTTTATTACCTTCTCATCAACATATTCAAAGAAATGCTGGAAATAATGGTTAGAAGAAAATCATACAGAATAACATCTAGTCAAAGCATTTGGGGTGAACTGAAATACCAAGTTAAGGCGATTAAGCAACACCGGTCACTGCGATCGACACAAAATACTCCTTATTATGAACAAGCACTCCATGTGTTGACGTTTGTTGTTCCTTGTAGCTTAAGCAGGCGTTCTTATGACACGTCCATCCGCAGACGAGCCGCGTGCTCCCCTTTCAGACCCTTCTTACGGTTTATTAGGGTCCTTTGTTGTTTGAACATTTTACCGGCAAATTGTTGGTATAATCGACCGGCATCAAAGAAGCCCAGAAAACCACAAGAGGTGTGTGTCAAAGGGAGAAAGCATGCCTCGTCTGCAAGCGGGTGCAGGTTGTGTAACCGAGGCATTTACTCACTTTCGACTGAACACCAATTCAAACCAAGACAAGAGATCGGGATGAGAGGGGCGCAGTAGCTCTGAGAGTAAAGATTCTTGAACACTCAAGAGCACAAGTCTGACTTTATTCGTACGAAGACGACAGTCACACACTCGTTTGCACAACCCCTTTTTTACAAAGGGGCTCTTTCACATGTCTCACAGATAGAACACAGGGTAAAAAACTAACACGACTCGAACCTGGAAAGCTCACATCACGGGGAAGACATGCTACCCCACGGCCAAGACGTCGGCGTACTGACCTTTCATACGGTTGCGATAACGGGCTGCACTTCTATTTTTTGTATTAACCACTAAATAAGATGCCTTTCATCTCCATATGTGAGGTATGGAGTAAGTTAGAAGGCAGACAAGACAGAACTAAGATTTAATTATAATCCGTGTGTAGATCACCCATTTTGAACATCAATGCCTCCTTCTCAAATCTAAAACTGCGATTATTTTCTAAGAATTTCTCCTCTAGGAATGTAAATAAATTCGTTTTACAGCATTAAACAGACATTCGTAATACAATTGCAACAAAATAAACTAAATTCTGTGAATTACCTTCAATAAGAGCTTTTTTGTCTTTTTTAATTGGATTCTGTTTGCGCTCAAATACACCAAAGCCCACACACACACATATTTTTTCCATGCAGGCATAAGCCACTTTCTCTCAGTCCGCCTCCCTCCTCAGGCCAAATCCCTCTCCGGTCTCTTTACCTGAGCAGTAAATCCTCCGATAATCAGGAGGCTTTTTCAGCCTGACGCAAATCTCACTCCAGTACGCTTCATTAATTAAGGGGCGAAGACGTGGACGGATTAACACCTCCGCATGTGGTGACGTCACTTCCCTCGGTGAGGGTGGCGGCCCGTGAAACAATGGAGAAAAGAAAATTAGACCTCTGCTGTGATTTTTAGAACGAAAAGACAGCTGGGAATGGCGAAGCCGGTGAGATGACTTCTGCTTAAGGCGTTTTTTTATTTGTACTTTTTCAATTCTTCTGTTAATTCATACCCTTCTGTCTATATATATTTGTATATCTTAAATAAAATAAAGGTTAATAAAATATTTTTTATTCACTCACTCCAGTTCAGATACATTTTTTTAAAACTTGTAATGGATGATACTCGATGTTAATGCTGTTTTTCTTTAAAATATTAATTCATTCATTAAATTTAAATCATTTTTTATTAAATTTAATTGATTTTTAATACTTTAAATAATATTTTAGCAGTTTATAACTGACTGAAATAAACAGGCAGTAGCTCAATAGGTCAAATGCGATGATTTCAGTACCTTTTCAAGTAAAGGTGAAGAATGTGAGTTCAAATCAAAGAAAAATCACTAATGTTTTGATGCTTAGTATTTTTTTTTGATAATTATTTAATGAAAAGTAAATAAAATAAAATTTTCCTTTGTTGACCTAATTATGATTTAAATTCAAATGTATGTGTATGTATTATATACATATTCAAATGTATTATATACATATAATTTGTTTTATAGTAACACAAGAAAAGCACTTATGTTATGTTCGTTTTCCATTTAGTAATGGAAAACGTTATTCAAAATAATTGATGCTATAACAAGCGATTATACCTTTCTTATAACGAACGATAGGAAGGGAAAAATCTGACGACAATGCAGAAAAAAATCGTTGTTGTTAGAACAAAAGAAAAAGGTACAAATTATTATTAAAACAGTCGCGAAAAATATGAAAACATAATGCAAAAATCCAAAAATAATACAGTCGCGAAAAAATGCAAAAATATTTACTCACTTTATATGCAGAAAGAAACGAAGTCTAATTCTGTCTTACACTTGGAGCAACTTTTCTTATCAAATGAGATTTCTGAAAATAAAAATGCAGTTTTATTTTGAGAACTAAATTTCTTTTATATAAAATTTCAACTGCTACATTGCAGAAAGAGTATAAACAGATATTCAAAAGCTTTGAAAATTCAATAAAGTACGCATCTGTTGATCTTGAATTGAAGAACGTTGTTTTCTCAGATAAGAACGTATGGGCTTATATGCTGTGTATTTAGATATGATACAAAGTTACTTAGGAAAATGTGTGAAGATCCACGATATTCTATATGAAGTATTTTCTTCCAGAATAAATATGCAATAAGAAACTAACGTTAAGCAAGATGTTATGAAAAAAAATCATTTATGCTATATTTTCCCAAAAGTAAGAGGAATTGAATATCGTAAAGAAATAAAACTTATTTCAGAAAATAATATATTTCATGAACTATTTACAAGATTCTTCAAGTAACATTTGTTAAGTTCTTAACTGCAAAGTTTTTTACATATATTTCTTTTCCCAGAGAAAAAAATTAATTAAAAAAATTTTTTTTGGCTTTTAACAGTCATTTTTGGGGTCGTTTTGATATATTTGGTAGAAATATGTATATACCAACTCATAGAAAATTAAGATTTAAAGCACATGAACGATCAAAATGAGGGATAGCTAAAAAGAAAGGGAAATTATTGAAGCTTAATCAGGATTATTCGTATGAATGCTTAGGAAAAATGCTAATTTGACAGAATTTTTTTTGCGCATAACCGTTTCTAATGAAAGTAGCTATTTGATTAATCCTTGGTAAGCAATACAGTTCATTTACGTGTGATTAATAGTCATAATATTACTCAAAAGACTCATTCAAGCGAAGGCTTTCAGACTAATTTAATTACCACAAATTCTCATTAAACCATTCATGTGTTATTTAGTTGACAGATATACTTTACTTCAAAGTGGAGATCTCATTCTCTTTTAAATTTCAGGCGCCTTCTCAAAGCCGATTTTGACTATTCAATTCTATTAAAGTAATTGTTTAAATTTCAATGAACTAGAACTAAAAAACTTTAACTAGTAAAGGAACTAACGAAGTGAGAAGCATTTAATTGATTAGAAATAGATGACTAATTTAAAAGATGTAATTAAAACATTTCATTTAGTCCAACCATAAAAAAATTAAGTTATAATTAAAAAACTTCATTTAGTCCAACCATAAAAAAATTAAGATATAATTAAAACACTTCATTTAGTCCAACCATAAAAAAAAATTAAAACATTTCATATAGTCAAATGCAAAAAAAAAAAAAAGTTAAAATTGTTTAAAGAAAATTGGATAGTGAGATTTCTGCTCTATATGCAAAATTAATTCCCCCGTTTAAATTTTCAAGCATGGGAAATTTAAGAATATTTTCCAAATTTATGGGTTATAAATTTTCAGATATTAACGATGAGTCCTATTCTGATTATTACGAAAAATATATAGCAATGAATTATTAAGCTCAAATTAAGCACTAATAATTCCGTAAAATTAATTAAAGCAAATGCTGGTTTATACAATAAAAGGAAAATTCATGTTTATTCAGATATATTAAGTTTCAGGTAATCGATCTAAAATTAACCACGGATTTTTTCGTAAATATAAATAATTCAGGTTTATGAAAACCTAAATTACTTAAATCAAATTCAGGCTTATATAATAAAAGGCTAATTCATGTTTATATGGATATATTAATATCCAAGTAAACCTGAATTTTTAAGACAAATTCAGGTTAATCCCAAGCTTCCGAAACGAATATGGAAAAATAAATACAATTATAGAAAAATATATATGAAATATAACACATATAATAACATTTGTAATATGAATCTCCCAGTACCTTAAGTTTTCGATTCGAAGTATTGTGAAGAAAGCATAATCGAATTTTTATGAGTTTCGAATTTGGAAATACATTGCGGTCGTTTCTTTGTTTCGTTATTGAATACTACCAAAATATTTTTAAAAAAAATTTTCAGTTATGAATTTTATTATAATTTCTGTATTAACACATTGTGAGCGGGTACATTTCGCAGCGGAATTGTACCGGAAGGGAGCGTTTTGCGCGTAAATTTAGTTATTCAGTTAAATCTCAATAGATCAAAAATTATTTAATTTTTTAACCAACTTGTATTTTATATTGAAATATATAAGCAAATATATGAATAGAGATATATAAATAGCTATCATAGGATTTTTGTAAACAAAAAATATATTTTTTAGTGGATAAATTTATAATAGTAGCGCAAATATGAAAAATCAAATAGAAATAGTAGCATATAGTTTAATTTTTTTCGAATTATGTTACATGTAAACACTTTTACATTATAAAAAATGAAAAGAGTAATCATAAATCTAATAATGTTTTACAGTGTGGTAAATTTCAAAGCCTTTTCCTCTATGAAGAGGTACACGGCAAAATTCGCACATTTTCACAAGGTTAAATAAAAAGTTAATTTTAAATCTAAATTTGATTTTTTTAATCTACCTTCCCGTTCCGCATCGACTGATATAAAAACTAGTTTTTATTTGCCTAAATGTTTCCAGAATCTATGTAGTAGAAAAGAACATTCGTTTTCCTGTATATACCGTTATTTTTGTACCCACAAACAAACCATGTTGTTACACTAAACCGTACTAGTACGTAACTCGCGCTCAAGTATCAATCGTCAAAAAAAAGTACAGAACGTGTCCAATAAATTATAATTATTGTTTTAAATTATCTGTTATTTTTCCCAAATAATGAATTAAAAAATATCTTTATATTTTTCCTCATTTTTCCACACAAGATATACAAAGGGTAAACTGTCTCCTCTGTCATCAAAACTTCCGACACTCCGATCAGTAGCAAACCACCGCACTACTATGTCCATAAAGCGAGAGGGGGTAGAGGTGACGAAAAGATCCCCACAAAAGTGTCCAATCATCGACGCAGTTAATCGTTCCGGCCGGCTGCAACCGCGAACCGCTGCTGACAGCTCCCGTGTCAATTAGCGGACGGATGGAGTGTTTATTTTGGACGAGCAATAAGCTATGGAGACGAGGAAGACGTGGCATCTATTGCCTCGTCTGTCATCGAGGAGACTCTCTCTTGGTATAGAGGAGAGGAAAAATAGAGGCGCGAATGGGTGAGAGGTGAAATATTTATGAATAAATACGGTCCGAGAGAGTTATGGGATCATAAGGATGAGGATGCCACCTTCAACGGGTTATCCAGCCATAATGGGCAGCTGTACACAGTACCTCATCTAAAAGAGGAAGCATGAGCGTAAGCAGCAGATAATAATTAAGTACGACATCAGTTTTGTTTTGCATTTTAAGGTATCCGACTTCGTTCGTTGTGAAAATTTTGAGATAGCATTAAAAAAAAATTATTCATGCTTTATAGTTTGCATTTTTGATTTTACAAGATTACATTTAAAAAAATTATATATGGTTTATATTTGAATTGTTAATTATAAACACTATGAATACAAAAAATTATTTGAAAATATAATACATTTTGATAAATAGGAAAATGAGTTGTAAATTTTAATTAAATTTAACCAAAGCGATTAACACTCTACGCAAAATGGTAACGTAGAAATCCTATTTTTCTTTGCACACAAGTTATGGAATGTAATAAAGAATGAAATGAACCAAAATCTAAGAAATATTTTAAGATGCAAATAAATTATGATTACAAATTTACATATATATGCCTTTTTTTTTATATAAATTCACAACTTACTTTTTCTAAAAACACCTATAAATAACAATTTTTTTTCCCTCAACTATAATACTTTTGGTTCATTTCATTGTCCATATCTTTTAAAACACATGCTGAAATTTTTATCTAAATACTTCTCTTAGTTTTTGAGATATCATGTTAACGGTGGACAATTTTTAGGAAAATTAATGTTTTGAGAAAATTGAAGTGAAAGACAAATTTTAGCTTTAAAAAAAATAGGATTGATTTTAAATTCTTTTGGATGATAGGTCGGGGCCTTCCTTTTCCTAGAAGAGATGAACTGCTTTGGGAAGAGGAAGGTCTGAACTACAAGAAATAACAATAAGAAAAATTTACCAATGTGGCCGATAATCAGTGTTTCTAACGTAGTCGGATACCTTAAATGCGTAAATAAATATTTAACTAAAAATATGAAAATAAATTATAGTGTTAAATTAGCAGTACCCGCACAGCGTTGCAAGTGGCATAACATTCAAGAGGAAAAATTAGTTTTAAAACTTAAGTCTAGATGGCACTCGAAATGACACGGGCATATTACGTAACAACAAACCAACATAAAAGTGTATTTAGAAATCATCAAAAACAACTATAAAACAATTTTTATAGTCCACATTCAGAAATGTATCTATCAGTTAATTACAAACATTATTGCTCAGCATTTTTTGTTTGTCACTAACCATCATTTTAGTTTAATAGAAGATGGAAAGGCCACCGAGCCTAGGTGCTTCCCAAGAACCCCCCAACATCATTGGCATTGGCATCAGAAATATATCGCACACGCATATCACACAGCTCTTGTTCTTTGCGCATACGCAGTTCGAGGTTTTCGCACATGCGTTGATAAGTGTAAAGTACAGACTGCCATTTTAACGCATGCGCGAATTATAGTAGGAAAAGGATTAAAATCACAATCTTATAACTCCTTTTTTATTTTGATGTGACCTCAATATGCTAAAACCTTTCCCAATAAAAGGCCAATAAAATAGTACAAAAATCTCTCAATATCAGCTAAGTATTTCTCTTTTTAAACTTGTAGATGCTTTCAGTAGACTTCACTTTATTCGATGTGTAGATAAAAAGAAATTGTTTCCTCAAAAGAAGTCTATAATATGGCATGAAAGAGCAGTACATTTGTTCAATGGTGTAAGGATTTAAACATCAACTTATTAATTTTGTAATTAAATCATATAAAATTGATAATTCCGTTACTAAAAACTAATAATTAATATTTTGTAGCAGAAAGATTAAAAAAAAAAATTAGTTCAAAATTCTGAATTCGCACATTCTCAAATGCACAAATCCATCTTTAAAAAAATATTTTATTCAAATCAGAATTAAAAATATAGTGACATTTTAAAAATTAATAGCTAGTTAGTAGCTAATGCGTTAAAGTATTTTTTTCTTGAAAAAGTTTTGATTTTCCAAAATTTACTAAGTAATTCATTGAAATTTTGTATTAAAGTAAAAGAAATCACTGTACGTATTAAACTTTTAACGTAAAAAAAATTTCCTCCTACAATAAAAAGTAATTCAAATAATGTCTAACACATTCTCAAAATTTTATGAAGTAATTTATAAAACCTAAAATACATAATACCTCAATATTTTTGAGTCAAATTTTGTAGAATAGAACTCAAAAACTGTTTCCTGAAAAGTATTACAGTAAAGGTGATTTTATACTCAGCTGCATGCGTAGAAGGGCTGAAAATTGCTATTCGATTTTGGCAAGTACTTGTCCCAACGGTACAACAACATGTCACAGTACAGCTTTTTTTTTCTTACTATGTACGCATGCGTTTGTAGAATTTGGTGAAAAAAAATTTATCACTTGTCATAGATTACATAGTTACATAGTGAAAAAGAAAAATTCAGGGCAGCAAAAACAGGCTATTTATAGCCAAACTTGAAATCTATCTTATGAAATTGTGGCAGTCCCTTCTACGCATGCGCTGCTTACTAGCTGTATTTAAACCGGCCGTGTGTAAATATTCTTTAACTTTCAATCTACATTATGAACGAAGATGTTCTTGAAACGACTGAAGTAGATGATAACATAAAGAAATTGTTTAGTAAAATTTTGCGCGAAAATTGAGTGTCTTTAGCCATGATAACGTGCGATAAAGTACATATATAACTTTTAAAAGTTAGGAATTCTTTAAACACAAATCATACCCAAATCGTCATATTTTGTAACATAATAATTATTTGGTTGCACATTTATTAAGAAAAGATTTTGCATTTTGGGCACACTTTATTGTTTGAGCACGCAAAATAGCAGCTTTTTATGCACGGATTCATTTATTTTATACTATTTACTGTATAACTCTTACATAAAACTGACAGACTTTAAAACAATAAACGTTACAAAGAATTGAAACAAATAAATTTAAAGTTAAATAGCTAACAAACTATTAACGATTTTGAAGCATGTAAGAGTTTAAAAAAAAGCAGATTAATGCAGTAGTAATTGGTATTCTTTGCACTGCTAAGTAGTATCCTTCCTAATTTGAATTTTACATCAGCAGACTTTCCTTTTTCTCCCCAATCTATTCATCTAGATTTTCATGAGAAGATTTACTGTCACTACTTGATAAGTATCTTGCACATTTTTTACGGCTTCTATTTTACTATTACTAGTATTAAATAAATAAGTAGTCGTTATAGCTTTCGACATTTTCACTTTGAAATCCACCATTATTACTTAAAGGACCCCTAAAAGCATTATTCATCAGACTGATTAAAATTATTACTTTCATTATTATCGCTACTGCATAGAAAAAATATGTTTCGGTTTCTACACTTATGTGTATTTCAAATAAAGATAATCACTGATATAGAAATTTTTTTTCCTGATGCAACTGTTACAAATTACTCTAATTTTGAAAGTATAAGCAGTCATAAATACTGTCTCATCGTCACCATGTACGATAATAGGCAAACAAATGCATAAGAACTGATACAAATTATTCTAAAACAAACAAAAATAAGCAGTCTATTAATAGCAGAGTAAGAATAAGCAGTCTATTAATTTTCCAGAGTAAGAATAAGCAGTCTATTAATAGCAGAGTAAGAATAAGCAGTCTATTAATAGCAGAATAAGAATAAGCAGTCTATTAATAGCAGAGTAAGAATAAGCAGCCATAAACAATGTCTTATTGTCCCATGTAAGACAATGGTCAAACAAATACATAACGTCCTGATATTTCAAATGTATCCAAAGGGCTCATACGGTGTTAGTGATATAATTAAATTTCCATTGTAAATACACATACGTATGTTCTTGGATTTTCGAAATAAATTGTTTTTTAAATTGTCGAATTAAGTTGAACTAAGAAAACATTTATTTGCAATGTCGCCGCCCTGACCTAGGTGCAGCACATCTTTGCCTTGAAGCGGGCGTCTCGGCTTCGAGTCCTGGTCAGAGCACGATTGTTCTTTCCTGTGAGGTGTGTGAAAGAACCCCCACCCCTCCTGCACAAAGGGCTTGTGCAAATGAATCTATGAGTGTCATCTTCATGTGAGCTAAGTCAGACTTCTACCCTCGGGTGCTCAGGGAACCTTAAGGGCCGGTTACACGACCTGCAGCCGAGGCATACGTTCCCCCTTCGACCTTTCTAGCAGTTTTCTGGGCTCCTTTGATACCTGAGTATTTTACCAACAAATTTTCGGTAGAATCTGCAGGAATCAAAGGAAACCAGAAAACCACAAGAGGGGTCTTAAGGGGGAAAGCGTGGCTCATCTGCTGATAGAGGCGCCGTAGGAACGACCCTATACCCTAAGAAGGAACTGCACTCCCTTTCCGTGGAAGCTCGGATACGAATCATCATCAATTACTTTCAGTTATTTAAAAGCTTTTTTAATCGTGTTTTTAAAATAAAAAAGCATTAAAATTTTGGTCTATGTTTTTAAAATGCGTCTAAACAATTATATAAAACAATCACTTAAAAATTATACCATTACCGAGATAATGAATGAAAAGGGATTGAATTAAAAAAAATAGAGAGAAATCGATTCATTTCGAGTATTTTAAAAGGGCATCCCACTCCGCGATGACAAGTGGTTTTGAAAAGAGAAACTTCACAATGAATCGACTAACGAGGCTTTATTATCCCGAAAGCCTTCTCACCACGCGCATCGAGGCCTGGCGATGACGTCTTTTGTGGCCGGATGACAACACAATGAGTTTGCAAACTTCCCTCGGCCTTATTAATAGCAGCGCCACAGAATGGATGTTTCCAGAAAAATAAATAAAGGACTGGCAGAGTAAATACGCTCAAAAAAGGTCGATCGGGGGAAGGTAGATTTAACATCTGAGGATAAACCTTTGTTGACTGATGCGGCATTCTACGTAGTGATGATGCAGATAGAGTTTTTTTTTCTTTCCAAACAAATACAGATATCCATCCGCCATTCGGAAGAATTTATGAATGAACCACCGATGGAAAATAATAGCATCATGGGTCAGGTTATTAAGAAATATTTATTCAAATCGCATTTTCTGTTATAAGTACAGCTCTAATTAAATGTGTTTAATATATATATATATATATTCTTAATTTGAATTTCAACCAATAGATAATTTTTATATGCTGGAAGAGTCCAATTTTAAATGCGACGTTCGGAAGATGTATATATGAATGTATGAAAATGTAGGACGTTTTCATTAAGCAAAGATCGCAGTGATATCTATAAAAAGGCGAGATAAGTTCATTTATGAATAAGAAAATCTCCGTCAGACATGTTAAGACAGAGCGGCGTGCTTGGCGCCCAGAAGTCGAGGCTGAGTCTGGATTCAAATGGACTTGTAAATCATCAGCTATCTACTTTTATCAATATAATATTTTTTACAATCCTTTACATTGCCAGCTACTGTGGCAATGCTATTAAACACTGTATCCTCTTTTAGCAAATTAATTAAAAGAATATCTTTGATCAAGCACATGGGTATAAGGTTTAAACGCTCTTGCAAAAATACTAAGTGTCGAAAAAAAAAAATTGGAAATTTTTTTCTGAAATAATTAATAGCAAAAAGAAAATCCCACATCATTAAATAAATATGCAAATGTTAAGGTTTTTTTTTTTTTTTTTTTTTTTTGCTTAGCTAAACATTTAGGGCCCCAAATGGTTTTCAGCACCCGGGCCCCTTTTTAGAAAAGGACAACTCTGAGTGGTTAATAACCAAATAACTCGCCAAGAATGACGCAAAAAATTCGGTAAAAATACTAAATTCAATACAAAATTTCGTAATTTCGTTCGTCAATCCCAGTAATGTGTTCTCTGACACCGCAAGTTTATTGGAGAGCATGTGAAAAAATTTGGAAAGATCCACTACCTCTGGTTTAATTTTAAAAAGTAGAGAAAAGTTCCATACAGTAAATGATCCACATTTGTTTTGCTAGATTGAGGATACACAAGGAAAACTATCATCTAATTTTATTCATAACAAATTTATTACCATTATAGCACATGTTCGGTACTATCAAAATTTTTGATAAAATTTTTGGAGAAGATAACTAACCAGTAATAAATTGAAGAAATAATTCCAGATAATACAGAAGGTCGGAAATTAGTTTCGGGTTCCTTGAAAAAAAAATGCTAATTAAGGATTTATAGTAATTGTTTGGGGAAAAAAAGAGGGAATAGAAAGTGGGAAGGGGGGAACCCATCATAATAAACGTTTAAAGACATTGGCTCAAAAAGGAAGAGGGGGGGGGGAACGAAATTCAACTACATATTAAGTCTTGCACGAAAAACCCAATGCTAATTGCTATGGCGAAATTTGACGTTTCAAAACGGCATCATTTTTTAATATTTATTTTTATTAGTTAACTGAAGAAATTTGTATTGCTAATGATAGTGATAAAGTTCGATCCGTATTTTAATAGTTCTAATAAACTGTAAAATATATTATTAGTTTGCAAGAAAAATCTTTCATAATGAATATCACTGATATCATTTTCCGATACATCATTTTTGATTTGTTTTTCAAATTTTCCTACAATCAAAATACATTAAGGGAATGGATTTGAAACCAAGTATATCATTGACCTTAGACTAATTGAAAGCTCATTTAATTCACAAAAAAATTAATTTTGTCTCACTTTTTTTAAATCAGAAAGCTTTGGTGTTCTTTATATAAGTATTTTTAACAGCAGATCTGATATAATAAAAGATGTCCTTCCGTTTCGAGTGTTAAATGCTTAAGATATTTAGATAAATTGTCTCTTTACAGATTAAATATTGCATTACCTATAAAATAACAAATAATGTAACATTTTTTTAATGCAATTCCAAATTAGGTTAAGAGAGAATTTATTTTAGATATTTTTTATTAAATAAATAACAAAAAAATTATTAAGCACCAAAAAGTTTATTGATTTTCGCAAGAATTGATCTCGCATTCTTCACCTTCACGTGAAAAATACTGAGGTCCTCGCATTTTATCGATTGAGCTGTCGATTTTATTTTCATTACAAACTCTTAAAACTCTATTTAAAATATCAAAAATTAATCAAATAATATTTTAAAAACTGTATTAGCATCGACTGTGCCATCCACTATAGGTTTAAAAAAAAAATGTATTTGAAATGTATTCTTCCTCCGCAGGCAGGCAGCATATTTATGAACAAGCAGATGTGAAGGAAAAGCTGAAATTAATTTTGCCTCGTTTTGTATAATATATATTGATAGGAGAAATATTGTTTATACTGCTAATAGGGATTTCTGACACATGTCGATCACAAGATAAGGGAAACACAGGAACCTTTTAAAGCATTTGTTAAGTCCGTAATTTTTACCGTTCATTCTCACCGAGAATCGCTGACTGAAGAACTTTATAAAACATTTCTTGAATTAATTAAGTAGAGAAATGGCACCGAATAGGGAAAGTGTGAACTAATGGCAGGAATTGAAAAAAAAGAGCAAAAGGTGTGACAAACCTTAAAATTTTTTTAAATGCATATTCGTTCTTTTATCAAAAACATTAACCTCAAAGATAATATCCATCTCTAGTAATGTTAACAAAAATGAATATTTTAACATTTTATCCTCCAAATCTGGAACCAGTTCAGAAAATCTTTATCGTAATTAAAATACCGTCTGATTTTGAAATGTGATTTACAGTTACGTCTGCAAGACAGCCAAATAATTTAATTGAAACATCCTTTAGAAATAAAAGTTTGTGTTTCTAATTTTACTAAACAAGACTTAGAGTATCAGTTATTTAAAACTAAAAGAATAGAAATAATTACGAAACCCAGGCATTTATTTTTTATAATCAAAAATTCACCATTTATTTCCATAGTTTGTGGGGTCAAAAACAAAAATAATACAAAATTTTTTTAAGTAGCTTATCAGAAATTACAATTTTTTGTATTATGTATATTAAAATAGTATATTTATGACTAAGAAAGGTGAATATGACTAAGAAAAACAAATTCCTTAAAAAATAAATTTACTGGACATTTTGTTAGTACCAATAATAAAGATACAATATCGACATTTTTGATAAATTGTTAATTTCGATGCTGTTAGATTTATTGATTTCCACTTCATTCCATAATCCATCATCGTTCTACCATTTATCTTAAGCGAAATACGAAAGACTAGCGATTCGACGACATTTTGGTTTTAGTATCAGAGTACCAAAGGTTGGAAACTTATTTAAAGTAAGTCTATCTAGTCGTTTTATATATATATACAAGGAATCAAAAATGTATTTTTCAGATGCATCAATCAATACATTTGTTCTATAATTCAAATCGATTCCACAACATAGTTCAAAATGAATCCATTAAAACTACTCATAAATTAAACCCTATCATAGGTTAGAGCTAACTTTCATGATTCATTGTAAAATTCAAGAGTTGAACAATTTAGTAAATGAGTATTCATTATGCGAAAAATTAACAATTTCTGAATTTTATGACTAAATTTTACACGAATTATATACATTTAAAAGATATCAAAAAATAGGAAACATTTTTTAACGTTTAATTCCTGAAATATAGTTAATATATAAATAATAAAATCGAATAAGCATTTTGGATGCATATTTTCGAGCAGACAGAAAATGAAATTTGTCAAAACTACAAATTTAGACAAACGATCATATATTAAATTTCTTTGATTTAAGCCATAACGTTTTTCCTGTCCTCAAAATAACAAACTTGATAGACAGTCAATCCTTTGGTAAATCTGGTTCAAAATAAGACTCACAATTTAGATCTTAAAACTGTGAGCCAAATTTTCCCTTTCATCTTGTTTACACTTCGTAATCATCAAGTTCATCTGTATTCGAGCAGGCAGATAGATGCACTCCCCCTCAATCTTCCAAATTGAATTTCTTGATAGAAATCTACAAATTCTGAGTGAAACCCATATACCAATTTTCATACATTTAGTTCAAAGCGTTTTCAAATCATCGGGTTCACAAACAAACAGGTGTAATGCCAAAAATGGTTTTTCCGAACTAAGGATATCTGAAATGTGGCGAATTAATAAGATTCCGAGTTCATTTTTATTATTTTAAATACTTTTCCTTGTATTCTTCGTATATCAGAAGAAGAAAAAGGGTGAGGATGAGATAAAGGAAAAAGAAGGGGGTGTGTTTGCAATTTACTTGGCAATAAACAATTACAAGTTTACTATTCGCATTACAATGGAATTAGATCAAGTAGCAATAGGATTGGATTTTACGATTTAATGGCGCAAGAGCCAAATATGGCTATACTGCGTCAAACAAAAAATAGCAGCATGAATAATTCACAAAGCTAAATTTGTCAAATAAGCAATAAATATCCAAATTTTGAGTTGGAATGAAATCAGAGAGTTCTAAATTGTATGCAGGAAAAAAGAATTAAAAAAGAAAATGCATCAAAAGGGGAAAAATAATCAAGGTCAAACAAAGAATTCTGGATATATGTTTATTTTGTTGCATATCACTCTTTTTTGGAATAAAACCATCCAAAAATTATAGTCTCAAGTTCTTGAAACGAACGATGTTAAAGTGTTAAGTTAAAAAAAAAAAAGATGCTACGAATAAATTGGTGAATTTTAGCAAATGATTTTTATATCAAAACTATAGATTTACACATTAATTTGAACTGAATCCGTCAACAGATTGATTATCTGATAGATAGATCTTTTTTCCTCCATTTCATATCACAACACAAGATAAATGAAACACGACAGATGGCCTTGACATCAAAACAGTAAAATCTGTATACAATTTTTAACTAAATCGGCCAAAAAGGTAATAGTTCAAAAAGTTTATTTAATGCTCTTCACTATACATTATTATGCATTAAGGAAATCGAAAAGAGGACAAGCTTGCTGATTAAATTTCAATTCAAAAATATTTTCCTTCAATCAATATATGAATATCTCATGAACCGAAATTCAATTTAAATTGCACTTCCAACAAATAAAAGTATTATAGACGAACTTCCGATTCATTTATCATTGGATGAAATACATTAAGAGTTTTACTTGAAAGCTCGCCAAACAGGAAGAACAAATCAACCATTCCCACATTCAATAAATAACACTTACCAAATCTTACATCCACCCATGACAAAAGAACTAGGAATGAAATTTCAACAAACAATTCTTTCCTTTTTCCATGTCCACTACAAATACGCTGGAAAGAAAAACACAAATAATTCCTAGTGGTACCGAAATATCTCTTTACAAGGCTCGATGAATGGAATAAGATTCTGAGCAAGGTCTTTGTCAACCACAAATGGTTTTCTTCATGTCGTACAAACAAGCGGTCGCATCGCAGCGCCCACCAACTCAGCGGGGTGCACAATCTTTTCCGCAATGCACACAGATTGAGATAAAAGGAGGGACATTCACCGAATGACCAACAAAAGAAAACTTAATTAAGAAGGATAATACTGTTCTAGGAGGGGGGAGCGCAAATTTTCGTTGCATCAGAAAAATGCAAACAATTATGGTTAATACCCATAGCGAAAAAAATGGACTTATAAATGTTAAGAACTTTTATGAGTTTTTGCTATTAATATATTAATTTGAATCAAATGAATATTTTCTTTAAAAAAAGAAATCAAAGTTCAATTAATTTGAATCAAATGAATATTTTCTTTAAAAAAAGAATTCAAAGTTCAATTAATTTGAATCAAATGAATATTTTCTTTAAAAAAAGAATTCAAAGTTCAGTTAATTTGAATCAAATGAATATTTTCTTTAAAAAAGAATTCAAAGTTCAGTTAATTTGAATCAAATGAATATTTTCTTTAAAAAAAGAAATCAAAATTCCTATTTTATTAATTGTAACCAACAAATATAAACGAAAATTAAATTGGAATCTGGTGGATGTATGTAGCGTTTATAAAGATGAAATTTATTTTCTCAATATGATAACGCAGATTTGCTCCAGCTTGTGTTTAGTTTAGTTATATTAATGTCCCGTTTTAAGGCAACACCAGGACTCGTAATTTGGAACCCCAATCAGATGACGATCACGACACCTTAGCCGGAAACCTTTTTCTTTCATTTTCATAGCTCTTATAATACTAAGAGAATCAAATTTTAATTCTCCTTATGTCTCTGGACAAATAAGAGTCTGTGATCATATTTCAGATTGAAAGATGATTAACAAAAGGCTTCTTTTTAACCACTTAACTGTTCTGCCCAAGTGTCATACTTGCATCGATTTATCGAATTTTGATAGTAGCCATTTATAAAGATTATAATTCAATGTTAAGATTATTTCGAATACACAGATTAGTCTTTAATGGATTTCCATTTGAATCGAAAATAAGAAAATATTCTCAAAACAGACAATGTCATCTAATTAAATAGCAAAGAAGAAAAAAAAAACTAAGTATTTAAAACTCCAATCTTTAGTAAATTTGTACTATCTAACATTTCTATTTTCCCGAAAAGCGGAAATGAATGCCTTTAACAGCATAAGATCTGAAACAAAAATTTAAATAACTATTTATAATCTGAGGATGGTCAATTTCCGGTGAAGACAGCGGCAATCGTAAACAATGCCAACAAACGAAACATTTTGCGCCTCACTTCCAAGAAAAACGCCATTTCTCCAGCTTATAGTTAGCAACATATAATTAAGATGCCAAATCGATAGTGGGATAAGAATGGCCAAAAAGAAACAGCGGCGAATTAGTACCTGCAGAGCGCGAGTGTCCGCAGAAGAATGGGGCAGCCGGAATGATAAATGGTGATCGATAACAGTGAAAGTATCACAATGCAAGATCAGATACCCCGACAGAATGAGACATTAGCTGCGGAATTATTCAACAAATGAAAGTTTGAGGAGCGCCAGAACCAGTCGGTAGGAAACTCATTGAAATGCAAAACACATATTTGCGTACAGTGAGACAGTAATAGTGATTCATGTGAAACAAATACACTTTGATTCTCGTATTAATGGCAATAAAGAAAAAAAAGACATTAAGTTTATACAATGAATGGTTGACATGCTAATTGTAGATGAATGATATAAAATAATCAGGAAATGGAATAATGATTTATAATTGTTATATAGTTTATTTAAAATATTTCTTTTGTAAATCTCTCTGAATATTGTTTCTCTTTTTTTTTTTTTACTAAAGTTGCATTCGTATTATTGATTGTCTGAAATTATAAATTTCGATTTTGTAGCTTGCAATCCTCTTTCGAACTATATTAAGGTATCCGACTACGTTAAAAACACTGGTTGTCGACCATATTGACAAATTTTTTAGTATTGCTAATTCTTGTAGTTCAGACTTCCAAAATTAGTTTACCTTTTCTAAAAAAAGGAAGGTATGACCACCTATCATCCATAGGAATTTTAAGTAAAACATATTTTTCAGCCAAAATTTGTCTTTAATTTCAATTTTCTCAAAACTTTAATTTTTGGTAAAAATTCTCCACTATTAACATAATATCTCGAAAACTAAAAAAGGAATTAGCATAAAAATTTCAGTGTGTGTTTTAAATGAGATGGGCAATGAAATGAATAAAAAGTTTTATTATCGATGAAATTCTTTTTCATCTGTAGGTGTTTTTAGAAAAATTATGCTGTAAATTTATGGAAAAAATGCATATATGGGCATATTTTTACCCATAACATCATATTTTCTTAGATTTTGGTTCATTTCCTTCATCATTATATTCTATAACTTGTGTACATAGAAAAATAGGATAGTTGCATTACAGTTTTGTGTAGAGTGTTAACTGTTTTAGTTAAATTTCGTTAAAAATTTATAATTTTTCCTATTTCTGAAAATACATTTTCAAATAGTTTTGTTGTGTTTATAGTATTTTGTATTATAATTGACAATACATCTAAAAACCATAAATTTAAATAATTTTTTAAAAATCAATTTTTTCAAAAAGTTTCCTTCAAAGGTAGTCGGATACCTAAGGATCGCAGTAAACTGGTATGGAAAAAAAAAAGTCAGAAATTCCATGTTTGAAATCAGATTTTACAAATATCCGTCATATATGTGGAGATTCTGCAAGTCAAATTTGATGTTCGAAGTCCAGTTCTACTCCAGCAAATCAGACGGGGAAAACCGGAGAAGAAAATACCTCAGATGTAGATTTTCCCCCCCATAACAACTTTAAAGAATAAATGGGAATGGCTTCCAACTTTTTTTCCGTGGACAATTCGTGCATTTTTTGTTAATCTTCTCTCTGAAATGTGAAACATGAAAATTTTCTATAAAGCTTTAATAAATTTAAAATTTGCTTGAAGTGCATTTTTACGTCTTTTGTTTTTCTTTTCCTAATTGAGAAATTGTAGAATCTTACAATCGCCATTAAAAGTTGATTAATGTGGGATTATATATATATATTTCTCCCTTTTCGAATTTGGTCATAATATTTTATAAACATTATTATATTTATTATTTATAATCATATTTATTATTTATACACATTATTATATATTTATTCAAATTTTTAACCAATTTCTATAATGTTTATTAATGCTCAACTTTGTTTTCTTATTTTTAAACTCGGAAGTTTGATCGCTTATTATATTAATATGATTTTAATGTTTTTTTCAATGACCACTTAAAGTAACTACGAAAGTAAAGAAAACTACGAAAAGACCAAATATGCATTTTTATACACTATAAAGCTATAAATCATGTTTTATTTGCAATGCCTAATTAAAATTTTATTTTTAAAATCTCTAAAAAAAATCGCCATTATATTCTAAATCTTTGGGGTAGTTTGATTAAAGCTGTTTATATCATTATAAAACAAATCAACATCAAACTGAACATATGGTCCAAACATTTTAATTATTTTTTTTCAACAATTTATTTAAACATACTATACTCTTATTTTAGATAGTAAATTAGCTATAAAAAGAAAATGCCTATTATTTATTCAACTTGCAAAGTTAAATTTTGATGCGCTTATGATTCTTACTTAATATTAATATAAAGAAAAATTAATTAAATTAATTTTTAAAACGAAAATGAATGAAATTGAATATTCAAAAAGAAATTAATGAATAAACACATTCAAAATTAAACGCTCCCTCAAATCACATTGCGAAAAAAGACCTTCAAAATAATTAGAGAGATTTGTTCAGAAATGTATTTTTTTAAAAAGTGCCTAATTTTTTTTCAAAGCAAATGATTTTCAATAGATTTTTGAAAGGCAACAGAAAGGTCAAGCTTATTCATTAAGTAACTAACAAACAAGGCAATTGAATACTCGTCCCTAAAAAATGAGACATCAATTTCAATTGGCATCGCACAAAAACCCGACTAAAACAATGCTCTGACCCGCAAAAACCCATTCTTTCCCGCGAACAATTGTATCAAAGAGCGGCGCGTTATCACTATAATCAATACTGACCGTTAACTTAGCTGTATCCGTCACTGTATCGTTAACAGTGAGCGTTCGATTGCAGCAGTAAACAGATGCATTCACGATAATGGAATTCCACAGAGAGGTATTATGATCCATCTTTTATGCAAACGATTTCAATTATGAACATGAAAAGTAACCACAATAACAGGGGAGGGAGTAAGTGGCATGGATAATGACAGGTAAAAGGGAGTCAAGGACGAATCAAATCCAGGGAAAATAGAAATTGTTTTGTTGAATGGACTACAAAACGGTAGCATCAGAAAATTAAAAAAAAAAAAAAAAAAAAAAAAAAACAAACTTTTGTTTTTAATTCTGATGAATACAAAGGCATAAGCAGAATTCTACTTTTTTTTTTTGTCAATGCTAACATTCTAATTTTGAAGCCAATGGCGTAGCTGTCAAGTACAATATAAGAAGTGGTACATTAACAGAACAACATAAATTTAATGTTAGCACAAAATAAAAGAGTTAACTAAGCCGCGAAAAATCACAGCATACCTTATTCTCAAATCGATGGCCCTATAAAGAATAAGTGAACTATCGATACTACAACATTCAGTGGTGGCGGGGTGGTTCGCTGTATACAAGAAGTAGAAGTGAATAAGTGACCTGTATAAATATATCTCACTAATTCACTACAGGACCATAACTCACTTTTTCACTATAGGGCTATATAAAGAATTATATATTATATAATTTTTGATATAAAAAATTTCTTAATTTTATATAAAGAAATTAAAAGATATATATAAATAATTTCTAGAATCTCATTTATTTAGAAATACAGGAAGCTAGAGTTTGTGACAATATGATAATATATATTATTCAATGTTAAACAAAATTATACAATATTAGAATATGTTTTTTATATGTTATTCAATAAATGTGTGCTACTAAGGTTCTTTTTATTTCACTTATACAAAACTCAGCTTAAATAAGCTACCAGACATAATTAAGAAGAAAAAAAGATCTTGTTCATATACACAAAATTTTGAAAATGTAAACAAGATGATTTAGCAATGTAATGACAAACTTTCATTGAAAATCATTTAGTAATTCAACAGGAAGAAAATATCCGCGTAATTAGTCTATACATAGACCAATAATTTGTTTTAAAGCTAAATATGTATATACATATATGTATGTGAGAAAGGATTTTTTAAACCGAATTAAATCTTAATTAATTTCTTAAATTTTTTTGGTCTTAAGTTCATGGAAACTTCATTCTAAAATTTTCTCTTGTTTAAAATCTTCTTTCCCACATTTTTATTTAATTAATTTTAACACGTACTTAATAAAACTGCTAATTTCTTGGATTAAGTTGCTAATTTTAATAACTGCTAATTTTTTGGTTCCTAGGATTAACCTTACCTAAAACGACACGCGTTAAAAGAAATCCGTATCAGATTCTCTTAATAAAATTCACAGAAGAGAAAAATTTCTGTCTCTTTGTTCTTGTACCTCGATGTAAACTTTATCAGAGCTTCTCGCTTCTGCAAACTAAGAACCCCGTGGTGAAGTAAATCAAAGTTAAACATATGCAACCAAATGTTAAATGCAAAAGTTCGGTTTTCTTTCCTTTCAAAAGTTTTTTCTTCATAATTACAAATACATATATTTAGATTTCGAAATTTAATTTAATCCTAATTAATTCCTTAATTTTTGTCTATGTGTGAACTTCATTCTAACATGTTCTCTTATTTTCCGATCGAATTCAACCTTATTTATTTAATTAATTAAAATGCAACAGTAACTGTGTAAAATTGCTGTTCAGTTCAAGTTCAAAACATGTTTCTATATTTCAAGTAAAGGGATAAAAATGTAGATCTAATGCCTTCTTTAAAAACATCCTTATCATTTCTTTACCTAAATCCACACGTGTAAAGAAATCCCAATCCAAATCTTAGAGTAACAATTCAAAATTCCCAAAACATTATATTCCCTAATTCGGAATGAAAAATGATTCGGCTGGTTTGTCATGACTAATGAGGTGTTTCATAAAGAAATGCGCATAAATCATAAAATATTAGCAAAGATTAAATGATATTTCGAGTTTAAAATAATGAGTAGATTAATTGGAACTATCAAACAATATAGTAAGATAAAAGCATTTTCTTTTAATGCTCTTCAAAGCATTTTCGTTCAGGGTTATCGATCCAGAATTTGTTTTCGCAAACTTTTCGCCGTGTATGTAAACCTAGTGTGCTGCAGAAGTTTGAACAGAGGTTATAGCTTAAATGATTTATGCGATTCAAATGAATTAACTTCTTATTGTTCACTGTTAAAAAGCTTGATCCATAAAAAATCTCGTGTAACCTGGCATCCTGGCTTAGGGGTGTCTTCCTAGTGTTCTGGGAGTCCGGGTTTGTAAAAGCCTTATCACATGGCGAAATATCGTCCGCACTTTTCGTCAGCACTCCTCCGTTTCTACCCTCAGAACCGGTCTAGCAAGTTTTTTTCTAATCGACAACATTTTCTAATCAGTTTGAAAATGCCGACGATAGTGACGGAAATATTGTACGCAAACGAAATTCAACGATTCATGCGAAACTTTGAGGTGACGTCAATTTCGTTGTCGTTTGCTGACGAAAAGTGCTGGAGATCTTTTGCCATGTGATAAGGCCTTTATTCTGTGCTCTATCCGTGATTAGTGTGAATGTGCCCCCCTGTAAAAAGGGGTTGTGCAAGCGAATGTGAAGCATGAAGTAGCTAAATCGTACTCTTGGCCCTAGTTGGCGCTGCTGAAAAGCAACGGCTCTCATTTCGACTTAAAATCCCTGACAGCAATCAGTGGGCTTGGCAATGACAAGTGCCATTGGAAACAACAGGATCTTGTGTTGCTTTAGTTTTTCTTTGTAACATTTTCTTTAAATTATCTCTTAGTTACATTTTAACGTCCCTTTTTGAAGCAACACGAGATCTTTTATCGATCAAGCCTTTTAACATTGGACAATAAAAAGCTAATTCATTTGAATTACATAAATCACTTGAGCTACAATCTCTCTTCTGCAGCACACTACGCTCACATACACGGCGAAACTTTTGCGGAAACAAATTCTGAATCTATAACCCTGGAACAACTTGTTTTGTTTTAGCTTTAACTTTGTCGGAAACAACTTCTGAATCTGTAATCAAGAAATGAGATATAACCATTAGAATACTGTGACATATCAGTTATTAAATGAAATACATGCATGGATAATAAATGGTAAAGGTTAGTTAAGTTTAGTTATATTAACGTCCCGTTGTAAAGCAACACGAGGGCTATTTTGGGACGGTCCTCTTAATTTTGAAGCACGGTCAGATGACCAGGACGACACCTGAACTGGCACCCCCCGTCTCCGCACCACGCTACAGCAACGGGAGGACGTTTGGCCTGACAGATTGAACGAGCAAGAGACTCCCTCACACGACGGCTCTTCGGTGAAATCGAGTCTTGAACCTGAAACCCTCCGGTTCCGAAGCCGAGACATTACCACCAGGCCAACGCGACTCAATTAAAGCTAAACATAAGCATGTATATATTGGTTTAATATATTAGCTTCGAATTAGAATTTGTTTTAGTCCAGGATTATATAGTGCATCACAATCCACAGACACCATTGAAAGCTACACTGTATTTGTAGTCTATACATTTGCGTAATCCAACAAACATAATATTAAAACAAAACCACACTCGACTCAACCTACCCAAATTCAAAACTCAGATCGTGGAAACGATAAGAAGAGGTTAAAAAGTAACAATGAACTGAAAGCTTCCTTCGCCAGAATAAAAAAGACGATATGTCGCGCACAACACACCTATCAATAAAGCATCTTCACTACAACAAGAAGAGAAAAAAAAAAGATTTCCAAATAAACAGACACGATTCCCAAGGCCAGGGAAGTACCGACTGTCAGATCCTTCTCTCTCTACAGGTGAGCGAGTGGCTCAGAAGGATAGGTGGAAAGAGGATCGTCGCTCGGCGGCACCCTTTTCAGCCGGACACCGCGGGAGGTCCCTCTTAGCAATCGGATCATAATTACATTTTCTTATCCATTAACTCCCTCTTTCTTATTTTATTTCAACCCCTTTCTTTCTTCTGCCGGGAGTGGGGATTGGCGGCCATTATTGGAAGCGTGACGGAGCGTGAGCGCGAAGGGAAGGCATTATCCCAGCGGCAGGTCGTCCCGCAGGAAAGGTCTAATAGTCCGTGGCATTGTTTTTCGTGTCGCTCCGATGGACAAAGAGTCCCTGCAAATATTGAATAACTGACCCCCCCCTCCTATCCCCAATCCCACCTCCTGGAAGGGAAGGTGTCGGAACAACCTGTTGGCGTTTGTATGGGAGCTGTGAAGGTATGCGATTAACCATTTCACAGATGCATGGATTTTTATTCCCTGAAAAAGGCACTTATGCATGACTCTAGTCAAAGGCAATAATAAAAATAACTATAGCACAGTAAAGGTATGTTGGGTATTTTTACGTTTAATTGAATATAAGGGTATCCAAAAAAACTCCTTCTCATCTCTATATGAATGGCCTTATCTGGCACTGCTTGAGCAAACATGCTGGCTTGACTATTAGTCATCGATTTGAATTGTACCAGAGCTATATTACCCCCCCCCAGAAAAAAGTTCTTTTGCCCATTTTGTAGCTATAATATTGAATAGCTGACCCCTTCCTCTCCCCAATCCCACCTGCTGTAAGGGAAGGTGTCGAGCAACCTGTTGGCGATTGCATGAGAGCTGTGGAGGTATGCGATTAACCATTTCTCATATTCATGGATTTTTAATCCGTGAAGAGGCATTTATGTATGACTCTAGTCAAAGGCACTAATAAAAATAATACAGCACAGCAAAGGGTATGTTGGGTATTTTTGCGTTTGATTGAATATTAGGGTGTCCCAAAAGTTTCCTTCTCATCTCGCTGTGAATGGCATCATCTGGCACTCATTGAGCAAACATGTAGACTTATCTATTAGCTGTCTATGCCATCAGTTTCAATTGTACCAGAGCTCTATTACACCCCCTAAAAAGAGTTCTTTGCCCATTTGGGGGGATTGGACAGGCGTGATTTCCTTCAAGCCCCTTCCTGAAGGTGGAAAAAACAAATTCTATGAAATACTGCCATCAACTAGATTAACTGAAAGTTGTCATTGCAAGAAAAAAAAACAAAGGCAGAATTAATGAGCCTTCGAGGCGTTATTTTTCCTCAGGGCAACCACATATTGTATTAATCGTAATAAAGAAGCTATTATAGCCTGATTGGGATGTTTTACCGCATCTTGCTTACTTCCAAGATGTCACTGTAGGACCTTTTTAAATTTTTAAAAGCCATTGGTTTTCATCATTTCATTTAAAATTTCTACTTGTTCCCAATTTTTTTACAATGTTCAGTTATATGGATTTGAAATTTTATTAATCAGTTTCTAATTTTAATGATTTTTGTATTAAAAAAATGCTTTTTATATTTTAAACATATGACTGACATGGCTCTTGATTCATAAACTCCAGACAAATATAAACCAATAACTGGCGCAGTATGGTCAAACATGGCTTTTGCGCCACTAAATCCCTCTATCCATCCATCCCCAGATCTCATTCCATTTGACTATTACTTTTTTCTGTCCATAAAGTATTAAAGTATTTTCTGTTCGTGATAAGCGCTTAAAATCCACCACCGAAATTAAAGCGCACCTCGAGGATTATTATTGTAAAAAACATAAAAATTTTGGAAATAAGGCATAATAAGGCTTCCTGAGAGATGGAAGAAATTAAGATAGCAAAAGGGTTCTTATATAACAAAAAAATAATATTGTAGTTAATATTGTGTATTCATTTCATATTAGAGATACGAAATGAACTTATGGGGCACCCAAACACAAATGTTGTTGAATAAAACCATAATGTGATTTTTAAAAAATCAAATAGTAGCTCAAAGTATGAATTGTATTTAGTTCTTAACATTAATTTTCAATTTATGTATAAAATTATCTCTTTAATTTCAAAACTTTTTTATATCTTTGACATGCGTAAAAGTATATATGCCAACACTCTTTATTTTTTGGTCTCTCGCAGTTTTTCAACATAGTGTTACTTCGAGTGGTCATTCATCAAAATTTGATAGCAGAGAAAAGGCCGATATACGATGATTGCAGCGAAATAGGCGTGGTTTGATTGATGAGCTATGAAACTTTAACAAATTTTAGGTTCAGATATGAGTTTCAAGCCTTTCAATAAATATGCAAATTGAAGAAAGTCATAAGTAGTACCATTTATGTAATCGAATTTTTAAAAATTGGTAAGATGAATAAAAAAAGTTTAATCTAGATTATATAAATACATTGTAAATAATAAAATTTAAATTGCGCATTCAGAGTTTTAAACTAAACATAAAACACGCACGCACACACATACGTACAGAGATAGAGAGAGAAATTTAATTATAATCTATACTTATAATAAAGCTCAATGTGTGTGTGCGTGTGTGTGTGTGTTGGCGCTCAACAGGCCAGACCGTTGGACCTACAGCTACCAAATTTGGTACATGTATACCTTGGAGGTCCGGAATGTGCACCTCGGAGCCCTTTTTTCGAATTTTTAATTAGAATTTGAATTAATTAAAATTTAAGCGAAATTTCGACGTTTTTCCGCTATAACTTCCGAAAATATGATCGCATAAACATAATTTTTACATCAATTTAAAGATTAAAAAATTAGCTTTCTAATGGTATCAGTGTTTTAATATATAACTTAAGCTTCTATTTTTAACGAATTTTTAAAGAAATATTTTAACCATGTTTTTGTGCACGTGAGTAGATAAAATAAAAGAATGCCGGAAGTTCAAATAAAAAAAAATTATCATCGCAAAATAAATCTACAGAAATGCAACTTTCAGTACGTGACTGGATAAAATAAAAGAAATATTAAATGTGATATTTTCCAAAAAAATAAATGCAAAGCAAAGGTTTCTACAGTCGTTTGCAATATCTATACCATTAACTCAATAAATCTTCTTTATTTACGGTAAACCTGATTGAATTTAGACAGGATATGCATTGAAATCCCGACTTAATGGCATATTTATGTAATCTTTTGCAATATCTGTATCATTAATTCGATACTTTTTTTCCCTTTCTCGCTTTCTTTAAAAAAACATATTTAATATTTTGGCAACATTATCGAAATTCTTTTTTTAATATTTTAGTAGCATAACCAATGGTTAAAACTGACTGATTTTTAATATTAATGAATATTATCAGGCAAAGGTGTACTTTTAGAACTTTCCGTCCATCATCTTCAAGAAAATATTAATTTCAGGTCAATCAGTGCCCGGAATTACTTCAAGGCTAATGAATATGTGATTTAATTGAACATTTTAGAACGCTTTACTCATGGCGAACCAGCTGGTCGCCAAAGGCGGCTAGTATGTTATATATTAAAATTTAGGAAAGATTTCAATGATTTCTTCAAACAATATAATAAAATTATGTAAAAATCTAGAACTTAAATAATCGTAATAATAAAAAGCGAGTTTCCTTTTAACGAACAGCATGAGCTTTGAATTATGTTTTCAAATGGAATAAATGAAATACACAAAAATAGTTTTCCTAGCACAACTGAATTCGCGAAATATGAAATTTACGTGACTAAAAATATATATATATATTGGAAAAACATCATAAAGTACAAACCGCTTATGACGTAACTTAAAAGAAAAAAAAAATCTTTTTGACACACACAGTTATCCACAGTTATTTTTCCTTACAATGAAGGAAAATTTTACCTTTCAACCAAACAAGGTATCATATAATATTTCAGCACAATTCATTATTAACATTTTCTTCGTTCTTCTCTTCTGCGGTTAGAAGAAAAAGAGACCAATCTTCCAGAAAAATATTCTAAGAATTTTGTGATAAACCGCTTGAAGAGTGATCGATCGCTGAGGTCGGCAACCTGGGAGTTCGCGAGGCGAATGCTAAAAACTATGCTATTTTTGTAGATTTCTCATGACAACGCTCACTTTCTTAAGGTTTTTGAAAAATCTTCAAAAATATTTTTGCAATTAATGTTTTCTTCTCCAGTTTTCGAGTAGTTGCAATCGGATTTATATATTTAAAACAAGGTGGAAGGAAATTTTACGGTTTTAGTAAAGTTCGAATTAAACAAGAATAGAGAGAATAGTAAATGTCAATGTAGTTAGCAATTAATTGGATTCATTTTGACAGATTATTTTCAATAACAATGGTGGTTATTATAAATAATAAGCTCTTAATCATATTGTCAAAACATAATCATATTATATTGAACACGTAATGAAACGGGAAAGCATGCGAATAAAAAAATTCAAGAAGGAAGCTAGCTACAAATAGCGAATTGATTAGGACCGTATAGTCGAAATCTCGATTAGTAGAAAATAAATTTAAAATCGCGATTTTTGTTAATAAAATTTCCTAACATTGCTTTTTTGGAAATATAGCCGCGCAATCACAACATATATTACTTTTTGAAGATATTTAATTGCTTATCAACTTCTAACTATTTTTTGAAACATTTGCTAGTTTTGATAAGAGGATCGCAAATGTTTGCTATTCCTTTTTTCATTCAACCAATAGTCATTTCAGAGTGTTAAAAAATGAAATCTATAAAAAATGAAATTGCAAATGTTATTTGAGAATATTACTATTTTTTAAGCCATTATTTGTCTTAATTAATTTACACTGGTTTGAAACGATCACGAGACTTATTTGTCGGTCCCTATTCCCTTTTCTCTCTCTCTGTACACACACACACACACACACACACACACACACACACACACACACACA
>JAPMOQ010021343.1:705035-722220 GCA_026543055.1 Argiope trifasciata | reverse complement strand
CACACACACACACACACACACACACACACACACACACACACACACACGCACATCCACCCACGCACGCACGCACACACATCCACGCCTGCGTAATCTGATAGTCTCGTGATTGTATTAAACCGATTTAAATTATTCAATGACTTAAATTAATTAAGACAATTCGTAAGAATTCAGAGAATGATTAATTTGGATATAACATAGTACTTTAGTTGGTGATAAATCGGCAAATGTACACCCTACTGCATTATTTTCTAATAACCCTAGAAGTGGAAAATAGATGCTTCAAAAACGATAAATCTCCAATTTGTTGCCTATGCATTTTGAAGCTTCAAAAAAACCTCAAATCAAAACAAAATAATGTTTTTATGATTAAAAAAAATGCACACTCTCCCTTTTAAAAAAATTTATAAATTTGAACGCCACTGAAAAGCAGAAATTCCTCAAAATCTACAGATAATAAATTTTGCCCATTATTATACATCATTGAATTCTTCGTAGATGAGATAATTAAAAAGATTATACGCTGCAAATCCACCGAAATTAATGTTTCTGAATTAATCTCCCTGAGAAAGTCCTCATATTGCTAACAGGTAGTGATTAGAAGTAATGATGGATTATTTCGGTTTATTATATCAGAAACTGGCTTTATTTGGCCATAATAAGCTTATCGGAGTGAACATCATTAATAAAGAAAACCCATTTTAATGCCTTCCGAAATGGAGTGCTAGGCGCGTTCAGTAAACCTCCACAGGGCATAAAACAGTTGACTTTTATTTCTTCCTTTCGTCGTATAAAAGGCGTTATTTCTGCTCGAGGTAACTTAATGACACTTTTGTGTCGCGCGATTGTGAAACGCCTTTTTATGGGATCGATGCATTCCATCTCAATCGGCATTCCTCATTGGATTTCGAGATAAAAGTGGAAGAAGGGGGTTGCGAAAGTTCGCTTCATCAAGAGGAGGTCGACGGCTTTTAATTGCTATCGATCGAAGTGGAAATTAATGGCGTGAAGGGACTGCCCGTATAATCAGTGGACATTTCAACAGTTGCGAGTTTGCGAAATCCGACACCGCGCGTGCTAGGCAAGAATGCCATGGATAAAAGTGTTACTGATTTGGATGTCTTGGGAACGAGATGTGTCATCTCTTAACTTATTACGAATCGTGGGAGAGTTGAATTATAAAACTAATCAACCATCCTCTTACATTCCTCAAAGGCTCCAATTGAGAATCAATCTATGTTCAAATAGGATTTTTCCTAAATCACAAATATCTTTACATCTTGCAGGGATAATTATGATAAGACTAGCTATTACCCGCGACTCAGTTCGCGAGGAAATTTTGATACATGTGTTCGAAAAACTATCAAATAATGTCAAATAAAAAATATTAAAACTAACCTAAAAACGATACATTTAAAAGTATAAGCATATACGAAAAATATATAATATAAATACAATTTAATAACAAAAACATACAAATAACGTAAAAACAATTTATTCACATTGTATACCCAAAATAAAACAAAACAGCAAATCAAGTCCGGTCAAATACATTTTATTTATGGATCTAGATGGAAGATAACTACAACAGTATTACACATATAGTTTTTAACCTTTTAATTTAAATGAAAACACAATTGTCAGCAATCACGCACGAACTTTCAACGCCAGTTGTCGTAACACACATGTCTGACTTTTCTACGCCAGTTGGGGTAATGCAATGCTGATTAGAAATTTTTTATTTCCTTTATTCTGTTTCCTTTTAATTTAAAAGTACTTCAGAATGAAAGATCGATTCATTAACAATATTTGATTTTAAATACATCAAACACAAAGAAAATTAATAGAATCGTTTGAAATAATCGGTCGAAATTCTCCGAAATTCAACTCTGTTGGAAAAAAAAAACTTATCTTTGGCGGGGTTTGGCCTCAGTGTTTTGGCGCGAAAGTTAATTTTTAATTAATAAAAAATGAACCACTCAATGAACCGGAATAAAAAGTATTCTATGTTCTATTCCTGACTCTAATCTATCTTTGTGCTAAATTTTATCCAATTCTGCTCCACCGTTCTGGTGTGATTGAGTAACAAACATTCATCCATCCAAGCATCCAAACTTTTACATTTATATATTAGTATAGATTTCCGTTTAAGAGTCGATTGGCTCCAAGATCGAGACTCGATCATATTGAAGGAACACTATGTATGCAGGTCTGGTGCAGCTTCAAGGCTAAATATCTATCCATTTATGTTGCGAGGAAGTTTATAGGTGTCAATATCTGTGTCAATACGGTATTTGTGTCAAGACGGTGTCAATATTTGTCATATGACAATTAGGCGAAAATTTAAATAAATTAATATATCTTGAACCTGGGATAAAAAACGCAATGCCGCAGCACAGCAGATGATGAACAATTAAGTGTTGAGATCCAGAGTTACGGTTACGATGTGATTGTGACAATTTAAACCAAAACTTTTATAATTTAATCTGACGTTGATGAGTTAAAAATGCAAACATTTACAGCAATTGAATCTGAAGTTATAATCATTTAAAATATGTTATTTTTTATAATATCCTCATTTTGAAGTTGAACGTAATGTCGAGAATGACTATCTTTGGAACAGCAGTCATCTGCTAGTACAATCACAACTATTAAACTGCTGATCCGGGGATTACGGACTCGATTTTAATGAGGATTTTATTGTGTACATATGTCTGAATAAAATGAAGTTAGTCATCTTACATTCTAGAGATTCCAGATAGAAGAAAGGAGACAGAAACATGTCTTGTCATAGTTAATTTCTAAATCTATTTATATCACCAAACTTATAAAGTATTTAATTTGAAAAAAAAGAATGAAATTTTAAGGACCTATCATTTATTATTATATTAAATAGATAGTTAGAATTCCTAAAAATCCACTTCCCTAATATACTGGTCGCCGAAGGGCAATCCCACCTAGCACGAAGGGACAAACAACCATTGACCCCATTGGGCCTTGGCATATGACAATGAATACTCTAGATAAAACGTATATCGGCACAAAAAAAAGAGTAGAAAAAAATTATATTTTATACTGACCAGCGGGTGACCGAGCTCCGCTCGGAGAAAACAGGTATCGAAGCTAACTCGAAGATTTAAATTTTCAATTGTGATTTATCAAAACAATACATGCCATAAGAAAATTTGTGAAACCATTGGTGAAAAGATAACCGGTTAAAGTGCACCATTGTAAACTATTCTAAACAAAGTTAGAGTTTGGAAAGGGAACTATTCTATACAAAGGTAAAGATTGAAGTGTGTTGAAGTTCAATGTTTTTGACAAATTTATTTAGAAAAACCAAACATATATACATACATAAGAAACATATTATAAACCTATAACAGCATAAACATAAAACTTTATTAGTTCGCCATATTGGCTATAGATGGCAGCACATTACCGCTTGAAAATTTAAGTAGCCATTATGGTGAACTAATAAAGTTTGAAAATATCCTATCTGTAACTCCGAACTGCTCGACCGTAGCGTTTCAAAACCGGCGCCAATCGATTCCTCGTGTCCAAAAACCCCAGACCCCCAAGTTTACCGGAGTTTATTAATTCTGGGGCGATTTTCGACTTGGCAACCATTCCTCGTATTAGTTATTAATTCCTCGTATTAAAGATTAATATGTAATGTAAAAAAGACTTACTCATATATTAGCTACAACCGAATCACTATGCAAATAAATTCTTGACAGTTTATTGGATTTTTTTATGTTTGTTTGCTATTTATCTTTATTGTTTTGAATGATTGTGGGACTTGCTAATTGCACGTTCCACTGTAAATTGTATTCAATTTTATGCACAGCTCCGATTGAGTTACAAAAAAGCAATCAAATGTGAAAAAAAAAATATACTAAACTATTCTTTATTGTTGCAATAAGAAAGTTTTTTGAACGAAGATGCGTTATCCTATTGGTTTTGTATGTTATAATGGATAACTACTTCGGGTTGAAGGAAATAGTTTTCCTTTAATGAAACCCCATCAATGCTTGATGAAAATAAAAGGATTTTAAGAGCAAGATTTTATTTATATTAGTTAAATTACAGTTGTGACTGTAATATGTATCAGTGCTAATATAAAAGCCAATATTGAGAATAACTTTCACTCACAATTTCCTCTTATAGACATAAAATAAAAATCTCCATTTCGTTTTTAAAGTGGTTCGCCTTATTCCATTATCTCATTCACCACAAATCAAAATGCACCAATAAAGATATCATAACAGAAAAATACATGTTAGTTAAATTTTAATAAATTTTTTAAAGACGATGTTTTAAAAGAAATCAATAAATCAACATTGATTTAATAGAAGAAAATGATTTACAAACTACTGTATATCCCGGAACTAAAAGGAGTTTTTGTTCGTTAGATCATAAAAAATTTATGAATTTATCTTACTGTATAATTAATTCACTATAAAAACTTTTTTTTTCTGAAAAGATCACACCAGTGCTTTTCATATAACAGAAATTTTTTATTGACTCGGATATATGAACGCACTAAGGCCAGGATTCATGCTTTAGTGCCCTTGCTTTCTATAACGAAATTTTATTCCAACAATATTCAGTTTTTATTATTTAATTCAGTTTTTAAACAACCAGTGAGATATTGCATGTCATATCAGGAAGTACATATAACGGTTAAATGCGTTTAACTAATGAACGAACATAGAATCGCCATTGTTGGAGACGAATTACCCCCTTAACGAAATTACCCACTTAATATTAAAAAAATAATAATAATATTTACAGTGCACAAAAAAATCTTAACCACAAACCATTTTACGCTTTCCGAAACTTATACCTCTTTGTACTTTAGTTCATAAAATAACGACGCATGCAATGGAAGAATAATAGCATCCTTATTTTTATATTCATCTCTAATTATTCTCTCATTAAACCATTAGGTATGTTTTCAGTTCCATGGCATCTTCATATTAACATGAAGATTCATAAAAAATACTTTCTAGGGGAGGGAAAATATATGAGGAAGATATAATAGTAAAAATAGTAAAGAAGGGGATAGGAAAACATAAGAATAGTCTTTAATTGGTCTCTAGATCTGCAATCGGTATGCAAATAAATTCTTGACAGTTTATTGGATTTTTTATGTGTGTTTATTATTTATCTTTATTGTTTTGAATGATTGTGGGATTTGCCTATTGCATGATCTCCTGTTAATAATATGCAATTTTATATATACAGCTCCGATTGAGTTATGAAAAAGCAGTCAAATGAGGAAGAAAAAAGTAAAAACTATTTTTTATTGTTGCAATAAGAAAGTTTTTTTGAACAAAGATTTGTTATTTCATTGGTTTTGCATGTTATAATGGATAACTACTTCAGGTTGAAGATATTGTTTTCCTTTAATGAAAACCTATAAATGCTTGCTGAAAATAAAAGGATTTGAAGAGCAAGATTTTATTTATATTAGTTAAATTATACCGTGATCTACTGACGTTAAGAACTTGAAACTGTTATTTATCAAAGAAAAGATTCTTCAACCAATACATTTTATATGTAAATGGAAAAACTAATGATGTCAGTATATTTTTTATGTGAATTATCCCTCTGGCTGTGTGATTTTTTTCAATCTCTATTTAGATGAGATGTTTGCAAATAAGTTCTAATATTTTTCAAAGAAAGTGAACTGATATTATATGCTAAACAATAATAATATGATGTAATAAAAATCTGTAATTTTAAAAATAAGCACTCAAAACTGCGAAAAACGCGGGATGCCATAGAAAATGGACTAACTGCCAACCTGCGAAAATCGCGGGATAAACAGCTGAAGGGTTAATAAGAAACTATTATTATGATAAAACAATGAAAATAAAATAAATAAATACAATTTGTCTATAATTTCAAACAACAATATAAAAACTTAACACGATTTATAAAATTTATAAATGCACAGCCGGTGTCAGACATCAAATCGAGAGTAGCTTTTAAGTATAGCTATAAATAATCCTAATTGGAAATCAGTATCGAATTATGCAGTTTTGAAATACTGCAAGATGTTTTTTAAGCTTATTAGTTTCATTTAACTTTAAGTATTCATATGCCATAATAAGAACTCCTATAATTCAGTTTTTTCAACTATAGATCTGAACTTGATATAGAAAATACGTCAAAAAGTCGTGTAATTATTGAAAACTACTGTGATTTTTAAGCCACATTATCTAGTCAATATTCTTTTAGAATGAGTTACTATATAAGAATTCTTGAAATTTTTGCATTACGTTATTAAATTGGCTATGTTAATTTTAAGTGTACTGAATGCAATACAAAATATCGTTTCATTTTATGTTGCATAAACAAGATGTTGTATATTCAAGACATTGCTTCATAAAGGATCTAACAGTAGAATTATAATTTTATTAAGTTTTAAATTTCAGAAAAGCTTTTTTAGTGGTATTAAACCTTTTGAATTTATCTATTGCATTTTACATTTTATTAGTTTCGAAATACAATTGATAAAATTTAGTACGAGAGCTAATTGTTAATTTGTTTGTTTGCTAAATTTTTATTTGTTTACTGTATATAACCAAGTCTAAATCCTTTGGATAACAAATCAGCTAATCATGCTGTAGGCATTTTAAAATGCAATGTCATTGTATGAGAACTACAGTTATGCATGAATTATATGGAAATCGTTTTGTTCGAATAGGCTGTTGTAGGGAAATTTATCGCAATTTTTGCATTGTCTTAATAGAATAATGTTCTGTAAGAACATATAGAGTGTTTTGAAATGTAGGTATCTATCTCATTGATGAGGGAGGCCTTTAGTGCCACAACTGTAATAATCAGCATAGAAATTAATAAATATCTTATGTGGAACTCTATAGTAGTTCAATACGAATTACAATCACATAAGATTTTTAAAAAAAAATTTAAACGTAAAAGCAATAACGTATTTTTTGATACAAATAAATATGCTACAAAAAATAACAATAAAACAATTTCAAGCTTCCACTTCTCAAAAAATTTTTTTTTATCTTTGTGAAGAGTATTTATTCTTAATCTTGATAAAACGCACTTTTCTTTTTTTAAGCGATTTATTTAATGCAAAATTTCTATATTCGAAATAATCAAGAATTGTTCTTTCCAAAGACTAATATTTCAATTTATTCAATGAAAATAATAACAGTAAAAATGGCACATATAAGCAAAATAAAACACTTATAGATAAAAATAAAAACTTTTGATAGCCAAATAATCAACAATTCTTATGTATTCATTTAAAATACATACATATGATCAAGTGAAAAGAAAAATTACTTTTATACATCAAATATATTTAATTGAAATGCAAACAGTAAGGGAAGGGGGATTTTTTTTACTAGCTTTATCAGATATTTACATAGAACATTTCGGTATATATTGGTTTTATAAAAACTTTTAAAGAAATCCACAAAATTTTGTTTTATGAGATTTGTTTTGAAATACAAAAAAATTCTTTACTTTTACAATTTTTCCCACAACAATATTTAGCGAACAAGACAAGGATTTTTATCACTCAAAAATAAAATTTCTAAACTATATCGAACATTGTGACATACAAATTTCATACAACGACAAATAATTATTAAAAAGAAAAAAAAATCCACTTTGTCAATAAAGTACCGTTATGAAAGATATGCACACGGAATAATTAATCAAATCAATAAATTATCAATAAATATGTGACAAGAAATAATTTTGATAATTATTCACAACTGACATATATTTATGCGTAATAACATTGAAAGGATCGATATTAATATGCATATTAGATAAATATTAGACAGTTTTCACATTTTTTTAGTTTAATGCTAGCGTTGATATTCAAATGGGTATTCATATCTAAGACAAAAATGTTGCAACCCTTAATAAGGTGCCATATAAGCATTTTTACTGAAGCATGATATGAAATATCTTTATAATAAGAAATGTAATGAAATCTTTTTTTTTAAATACACAGATGGCTTTTTTAAAAAAAATTTCATCTTTTTCGAGGAAAAAAAATCTATAATTTTTTATTCTATTACATGGAAAAATGTCACAAATCCTACATCTAGGTAATCAAAACCTTATTAATGGAATAAAATAAGAAGCTTAAAATTTATGAATGCAAGGGAAAAAAATTCTGATAAAATCTTATTCTATTTTATTTCCACGCTTAAATGCTAACTCAATAAATAAACACCAAAAATTTAATATTTGGATTTGTTTTCCAAAAATATGTTTTATTTGAATATTTTCAATTAAACATATGTTATATTAAAATATTTTTAATTAAACTAATTTCAAAAAGATATTATTATGTTTTTTGATATTTTCATGTCATAATTAGATCTGAAATATTAAATTAAATCGATTACTAATGCGACAGAATAAAGATCATAAGAATGGAAAAAATATATACATTTAAGAACACGAATTTCACATTATGATTCAAAATAAACATTGCATTCGTCTTCTTAGAGGAAATATTACAATTTGAATTTAATCTAAATCGAATACTTGAAGCTACAGATTAAAAATTATAAGAATAGAAATACGCTTGCATATATATACAAAAACATAAATCTTATAATTTGATGCAAAATAAGTATTTCATTCTTCTTCGTTAAGGGAATAAATTGAATGTTATCAAGACGATTCAAAATAAAAAAGACCATGATAAAAAAAAATCTAATTAGGCACGTATTACCATAGGAAACATTTTTTTTAAAAAAAGAACTCACCTCATTTTTTACTGATTTCCCATCGAAAAATCATTTGACGCTTTATTATGCAGGGAAACAATGAAAAACTGTATCATCGCTGTAATGCTTTCCTAGTAACTGATGAAGTCTGCTTTTGCAGACGATCACAGCCTTCGGTTGCTAGGCAACGAGCGCGCAGCGTCGTAGAAAATAATATTTCCTAAAATAATCGCTTTTTGCTCCAAACTTTTCACTAGATCAGAAAGCTGCAAGAGTAATATGCTCTGCAGTGAAAGTAATGATCGCCCACATTCATCTCCATGTTTTTGTTTTGGATGCAATCCAAAAAATCCGATTGCAATTTTCGTTCTTGATTTACGAATAGCGGAAAGTAGGACATGACGTATGGACTCTTCTCGGTGAAACGTCACTTCCCGTGCTTCAATGTGGAAGTTTTTTTTATGAGCCAATGAAATAGCCATGAGCTATTCATTTACATTTTGGATTTACAATCCCTATTTTATGATTCACGAGAGTTTCGTCTATAGATAAATTTGCTGTAAATGTAATTTAAAAAAATATGTAGAATACAATAAATACTATTATAAAACACAGTGAATTATGCAGTTCGTATCGCAGTCGTTATTTTCAATTCCAATAGAATGGTTATTTTGAATGGCAAAAACATACCTGAAATATTTATATATCTATATATAAAATCAAACCTTTATTATTTTTGATTAAAAAATCAGTTTAAAATGAATCTTTATAATTTTTTATTAAAATATTCGTAAATAATTGTATTACTTTTAATACCAATGAGTAAAAATTTTTACTCCATCAAAAATGTTTAACTTTTACTTATTAATTTATTCACAATTTTTATACAATCTACTTAGAGATTATTCAACAGTTTATTTTAAATAAAATTATGATCTTATTCTTTGAATTCTTATCTTTAATAATTACACAAGTTAACTGCCAGATAAAGTAGAAATTTCAACTTAAATAAAATTAGAACTTAGGCAGTTAAAAATTAGGCAGTTTATGAACAAACAAGAATTTTAATTAAATTAATATTATGATGATGTATATGGAATTAGAAAAAGCACAGCTCTACGGAGTCATTTTTCGTCTTAAATGAAAATAATGTGAAAAGGAAATACTTTAAAATGATTATTATAAAATGAATTTAGATTATATTTTTAATACAAAGCTGGTTAATGCTCAAATTTTTTCAAAAAAAAAAGAAACAATGAGTTTAAATTTATTTATTTAACAAACTTATCTTCAATAATTCATTAATTTAGAAGTCGAAAGAAATTATTATCATCAAATTCGTTATTTCACAAAATAACAAATCATTGCACTAAATCATCTAACATTCTAATTTAAATATTTTACAACCCGTAGATAATACTGAATTTCCACAGAAGAAAAAAAAAAAAAACACGTCCAAACACATGCACATAAAAAAACAATTCTTCGCCGCAAACGCTCACAATTCAGCCCCATAAAAAAAAGAAAATGGCTTATTATGTAGGCATAAAGACCACTTAACCCATGCTAGAAGCAACAATTTCCAAATCTTTTTAAGAGGCCACAAAAAGGACGTTCAAAAAAAAGATTCTATATTATTTATTTATTTTCCCGCCATTAACAACGAACGCTTCCTTAAAAAAGAAAAAAGAATCTTTTTCAGAAAGAGTAATACAAAAATAACGCGAACGAAGAAAAAGAATAAGAATAATAAATTTAAAAAAATACAAAATTAAAAGGGGGAAAAGAACAACACAGGCTCGGCAATGAGAGTCACGTGTTCAAATAATTCTGACAATGAATGAAAAAAAAAAAAAAGATTCAAGTGAAAACTGAAAAAGGAAATGTTTCAAACGATTTAAACAAGTTGCGGGGATTTGGAATCCATGAAGTGGAGAGAGAATAGGCACTTCAGCTGAGCGAAAGAGATAGTTAAACGAATAGTTTGACCTAAATTATCGTTTGCTTTTGTCCCAGTGACCTAGTGGCCCACTGCTAGACACACTTATTTGGCTTTCCACAGACCTTTACATTGATACCACTTCCATGAGCACGTTATAAACAAGAAAAAAGGGCGTTTGTGAATTATTTCAATGGTGTTTCCGATCGAAACAGTATAATCAGATCTGAATTCGAACTTCCATGAGCTATATGCTGGTCGATAAATGTCCTCCTTTTCAGCGTTCACAGAGATATTATATAAATATGACTAATTTTAGGTTGAAAGAGGGAAATTTCGAAAATAGCCATTTTAAGTGGGAGCTTTTATTTGATGACGTCAAGCCATTTCGACACATGCCTATTAATGTATGGATTTGGTTATTTACGTAAGATTCTGTAGTTTTTCATTATTATTTATTATTTTAACAAATTTATAATAGTGATTTAATAGGAATTATTTTTTTAAAAGCTGCGTCTAAAAGGAGTAATACAGAATATATTGCGATATTTCTGGAATAAATAGGATATCTATTTTGATTTTCCAAATCGGCGTGCAAGATGAAACGCGGAAACTTTCAGTATAAAACTAAAAAAAAAAAAAATTTCTCCTTTTTTTTTTTTTTCCAACAGAAATAAATCATTTTTTAGTATGAGAACTGTTCGAATTTATCAGTATTAAAGCTATGTATATTTCAAAAACAAAGAACCATTTTATGACCCGACAAACCTAGGGCAAACTTTACAAATAATTTTTCTAACAGATATTATAAATATAATTCATCATTTAATGATCAAGTCAGAAGTCAGACATTAAAATTTAAAACAACCATATTCTAATTTAATGATAGCTGTTTCAGATATTTTTAAATGGCCGAATAGAAAAAAGTAAAATTAAAATTTTTTTTTTAATGAATAAATAGTTCAAATTGTGAATTATTTATCGGCTTTTAAGCTCATATATATTGCTTTATAAACGACAATTCAAACCTGTTTATATTATATCATTTCGCTCTATTTATAGTAAATTTTGACTAAAATTAGGCAATTCTGCATTCTTTAAAATTTTATAACTGCTTGAAAACACATTAATAAAATTTTAGAAATTAATTTAAATTAGCGATTATATTCTTCAGTTTGAATTAATACATCAAAATGATTTCATAATTTAAAAAAAAGTGTTCAACAACCACAACGAAAAGAAGCATCCATTGTTAGATCCAAAAATCTAAATAAATCAACATAAAATTAAAGAAAAAGAAAACACTCCATAAAAAAAAAAATTCCAACAAGTAAATTACACTACTGCCCTAATGTAAGCAACAAGCCATTTAATTCTATTTTCGTTACGGCTGCAGCAGGTGTTGCCAAAACCTTGCTCACAAAAAATAACGAATAAAAAAAAGAAGAAAAGAAAAAGGAAAGCACCTGAATGAAAGCACTCCACCTGTCCACCTAGCCACTGATTACCAACTAACCTAATCCCCGTTCTCATTTATTATTCCTTTCGTTCTTTTCTTTCTGTGGGCCCACCCTCCCCTGCAGGACCCTCAGGAAAGACGGAGAAACCGGTGCGGGGATAGGGAGGGACACAAAAGGTGTTTACTGCTGCTGTCCGTGACAGCTGCTACGAAGAGGAGTATTCGACGATACTGGTGGAGCTACCACTGTTTTTTTCTACTCGTTGGAAGATGCGATCGTGTGATTTACGGGATGTATGGGAGGGAAAAGAGGGTTAAAAGGGGTGTTTGGATGAGAAAAAAAGTAAAGGAACTTGTTTCATACCAGTTGCGGCAAGACAAATCAGTCGATAACAGATGTCAAGGTGTCTCTACCACACCAGGTGCTCATGAATTGCTTTATTTCTTAAAGCAAACGACAATTGTTAATCGTTTGCTTCTTGGTATCCACTAAAGACACTTATTGAACAAATTAGAATGCTCTTAGAATGCAGCGTCATCTTTAAAAGGTTCGTTTCAGCACTGCGAGACTACCACCTTTCGGCGATTTTTCCTCGCTAAGGGGTGAGATCTTTAGGCGATGAATATTAATCGTTTGTTTCTTGGTGTCTTTATATCACAAAATATTTTTTTGAGAGACACTTTTCAAACTAAGCGGAATACTCTTACAATGCAGCGTCATCTTTATTCTGTTCGTTTCAGCATCCCGAAACTACCCATTTTCGAAGATTTTACCTCGCTAAGAGGTGAAACTCATATTTTTGACGGGAAAGTTTTTATAATTTAAGTTGCCAACAACTTTTTCAGTTTTAGTTGTATTAATGTTCCGTTTATAAAACAACATAAAGGCTATTTGGGAACGGCCCACGCAATTTTGAACCGGGATCGGATGACGAGAACGACACTTGGACTGGCACTTCCTTCTCCAAGCCTTCACACCACACCAACTGGAAGCCGTTTAGTCCTGATGGATTTAACGTGCACCGAACCCGCTTACACGATGGTTCTTCGATGGTAACCGGATTTCGAACCAAAGCCTTCTAGTTCAGAAACCAAGATCTTACCACCAAGCAACACAGATCCATTAATCAACAAATACATATTTTTATCTCTAAGTACAATATAACTATAAATAGGGAATGCCTCAGAATCTGACGGAATCCATAAAACAACTCCCATTTGAAAAAATAGCCGTCTTTAAAATATTTATCATAACACAATTCAGACTTCAAGACAAAAAAAAAACCTAGAAATTTCAGAACATTTCAGATTTATAAATGTGTAAATAATTAAATAAATATGTTAGTTTTATATTTATTTGCTACATATTTGAAGAATGTAGTCATCGGTGATCATTTTTCAATTCCTACAGTTAGTTCACACTCTGCCTATATATATATTTATACATCTTGTTCTAATTTGCAATCGAATTTGAAGTATCCTTTTTATTCATCTACTCGAGTTCAAACGCATTTTTTAAAACTTGTAAACATTTTTTTTAAAACTTGACACTCGATGTTAATACATTTTTTTACGAATATCAAATGCTTTATTAAATTTAATTGATTTTTAATACTTTAGTTAGAGTTTTAGCAGTTTGTAACGAAAATTGAAACCAACATGTGTGAAAATAATAGTAGATAATTAATAATAAAAACAATTGAAATCATCACTTGATTTCAATTGTTAATAATGCGAGTTAAATTCTTTCGAAAATCTATAGTTTTTTGTTACTTAATGATTTTTTTGATAATTACTTAATAAAAAGTAGCTAAAATAAATTTTTCTTTGTTGATCTAAGTAGGGATTGAATGAAAACATTTTTTATGTCAATTGTGTTTATTATTATTTATCTAGTTCTCTCAATGTTGATCTACAGATGAAGCAAAAATACATTACAAGAAATATTTCATGTTTTGAAGTATACATAAATCAAATGTTAATGTTGCCCATATATTAAATTTTTATTTACAATGCCTTATAGTGTTTTCTCCGTTCAAATAATTTATAACCAAGTTTTCTACATATACTTAGGTTTAGCAAATAAATGGTTACATAAATTTAACTTTAAAAGTTATAGCACTAAAATTTCAGACTAGAAAGCAAATATAAACAGTGAAAATTATCACAAAGTACAAATTTCAAACTAACTAAATAAATATTTGTATAAGAGAACATATTTTAAAGAAAGAAAAAGAAGGAATATGACATTTATATTCCAGATATCGCATTTAGAATTTATGAAAGAACTATATTTGCCTGTAGCGTTAAACAAAGAGTTTAGAAGAAAGTTGAATATATAATCGTAAATAATAAAAAACTATTTCATTGCGCATAAAATTTTAAAAATATTTCGTCTTTCTTTGAAAAAAATCTGAAATATACTTTTTCCTTCACCATTCAAAATTTTATTTTGAATGAACTTTATAGTTTTAAAATTTGCAAACAACTGTTTTGAGAAATTGAGTTATTCTTTTAACAATAAGTGAAAATCAAAACATCATTTTATAGTTATAAAATTTAAATGAACGTTTGTGTTTACAAAATGGTGTTATTTTAGTTCCGTTGCGTCTTTACAGTAGCAACAGTTTTTCCCATTCGATTTAAAATTTGCAAACAACTGTTTAAAAAAAATTGAGTTATTCTTTTAACAATAAGTAAAAATCGAAACATCATTTTGTAGTTATAAAATTTAAATGAATGTCTGTGTTTACAAAATAAGTGTTATTTTAGTTCCGTTGCGTTTTCACAGCAACAATAACTTTTCCCATTCGAATTCCTAATAACTGTTTATTATGTTATTTATTGTTAGTCAAATACAAGTATTAAACATTCCTTCAATTTTCTTGTATTTTTGGAGCCCCCCCCCCTCTATACATTAAATTAAAGATCACCGGGAGTGGTTTCTCATGAACTTTCTCGCATTCTCTCTAAATACGGTTTTCTCATCAATGACCTATGGATTACCATTTCCTTTTTAAGGGGACTTTGAAATAAGCTACAATGGAAGAAAACACGCAATTTTTATCGTTTCATCACCAAAATATATGTTTATAATCAATTAAAATAGTGTTATGAAATGTATTGTTTATTAAAATAGATATTTGAAGGGTTAAGAGGGAAAATATACATATTATTGACTTTTTAAAAATTGATATTGTAATTAGATTTAAATATTTTTGAAAGGTTCCAAATGTTTTAGTTTTTGAAGAAACTAAATGAAATTGATTATAAAGATTTCGATTAAACATTAAATGAAAATGGGGTGTGGATTTTATGTTTTAAATTTCTTTATGCTGTTAAAAGCCAATTTAAGTTCAGAAAAACATAAAATTCGTATCAAAATTCAGGAAGTGTGTTTAAAAATGTTTCTAAAAATTTAGCATTTAGTTGGAATTTTAAGCTTAGACATAGTTTTATTCTAAAAAAATTAACGGTAACAAGAAAAAAATTTAAAACGATTGTAATATTTTGAAATTTTAAAAAACTATATGCCTTTGATTTTTTTTTAAAAAATAATGAAATAATGTTTTATTTTAAAATGTTTATTTAAAGAAATTTGTCACATACACACACACACACTTTGAATTATTTCCAAAAGTGTCTAACAGAGTCTATTGTCTCCTTAGCTAAATCACATAAAGAATAAGAAAGATTACAGTAATATTCTCTCTGCAAAGTGTCAAATGAGAAATGAAATTTTATGGAATTATTTTGTCCACATTTTTATAACCAATACAACTCAATTTGAGCTGCAGAAAATTTGAATTCTTGACCTAACCAGAAGGACTTATCTATCAAAATCTGTCTCGCATACTCTAATGAAAGTGTTATTTTTCTTTTTCCCGCATACAATTACGGAATTCCAGTTAAACCGCATGTAACTTGCATGCTCTGGCAAAATACAGATTTTATGAGTGTGAATCTAAAATTTTTATTGGATCTATAGAGCTGTTTTCGGTGTTCATCCCTTGGCATGATGTTAATACACAGGTAAGTGAGGGAAGGAGGAAAGGATTTAATTTAATTTAGTTACATTAACGTCTAAAGCAACCCTATGGATATTGCAACAAAAATATAAAAAGCAACACTAGGGCTATTTTGGAACGGAACTCGTAATTTTGAACAGCTGACTTCATTTGAGCTGGCACGTCCTTCTCCAAACCTCATCAAACCCCGACGGATTTAACGATCATAAGATCTCCTTACACGGCAGTTCTTTCATGGAATCGGGTTTCGAACCCGATTCCACGAAACCTTCGGTTCCGTTTGAACCTGAATAAATAAAAATTTTTAAAAAAATTGGTCGATTCTCCATTTTTTGGTTATGTAAAATTTTTAAATATAAATATTATCGTATTAAAATTATTTCATTGCTAATTGATGATCAAAAACTAATCTATCATTTAGACAGTCAGAGTAAAGAAAATGAATACTAATTATGCCGATATAATTGCTTTGTAAAGTACTTCATGCCTCTTTCTATTCTTTTTTACTTTGTGATAATTTAATTCACAATTCATCATTCTTCCAGGAAAAAGGATTTTCATTCTAGAATTGATTTTTTTTCCAATCCAAACACGGAAAGAGAAGGAAAAAGGGAGAGAACGGAGAACGGTAGAATTCAATTAACCGGCGACATCGAAATCCAATCTATTTCAAATACACACTCCATCAAACCCCATTAATTAAAAAACCACCGGATGCTAATGGAAATCGAGAATCAAAAACCGATTCATTGTTTGCTTGCTTTTATTTTTTATCTTCAAACCCCAGAAGATTTTAAAAAAGGTTTTCAGTGACTCGTTCCTAATTAATCCATTTCCAAGAAAACACCGCCTGGTGTGATTTGCATTCACTTTGCTTTCTGATTTCCGAGTCACACTTTTCCTGTATTGATGCCGGCGGCTGGTTTAAACAGATTAGTATTCATCGACAGAATTTGCTCTCTCGTATCGGAATAACACACACACACACACACACACACACACACACACACACACACACACA
>JAPMOQ010021343.1:683759-697791 GCA_026543055.1 Argiope trifasciata | reverse complement strand
GGTTTTTTTTTTATCGGAGTTTTAATGTTGTTTATAATATATTCAGTCTTTTCTTAATTTACTAAATTATTCAAGCATTAAATAAAAACTTCAAATATTTATTTAAATATTTATAAACTTCAAATATATAAAAATTTTATATAAATATTTAGATAAATATCTATTTAAAATATTTTATTTTCTATAATCAGACATCAGAAATGTTATTAAATTTTCATTTTATATTTTTATCTGAGAATTTTGCAAAAGTCATACACGATTAGACAAAATGATGGATGACAAAAATTATAATAATGTCAAAAATGATTTTTTATCCGTTTTCTAATATATATATATATATATATATACATTTAGTAAAATGACTAATAAAATAAAAAAAAAATTAATAAAAAAACTGAACATAAAAAATGATATCTACGATCGCAAATATCAAGTTATCATTTGAGAAAATTATTATTTTTAATTCATTATTTGTCTCATTTAAGTCATTAACTTGTTTGAACTGATTTAGAAGAATCACGAGTCTTCTTTGTCGGTGTCTCTCTCTTTCCTCTCTTCATATATAGTGATAATTTTTTGAACTTTCGTTTCTAATTTTTCTAGCAGGCAAACCAAGTTTTGGAACTCGACCGATTTTGAGATGAAAAAAGCTCATCGTTTTCTAAATATCGGCTCATGAGTAATCTTGTAGTCTCGTGATTTTTTAAAACCGTTTTAAACAGGTCAATGACTTAAATGAATAAAGAAAATTCGTAAGAATTCAGAGAATGAATCATTTGGAAGTCAAGCAATAATTTTAGTTGGCGATACATTGCCAAATGTGACAATCTTCTGTATTCTTTTCTAATAACCCTAAAAGCGAAAAATGGATGCCTCAAAAGCTATAAATCGCCAATTTGTTGCTTACGCAATTTGTGGCTTCAAAAACCTCAAACTAAAACAACATCATATTCTTACATGATAATGTTTCGCAGAAAAAGAAGGAAAGGTCGAACACGGTTTTAGATTTACTTAAATATTTTATTATAAATTTTACAATTATTTAATGCCGGAGTCTTGTCTTCCTAGTAGTCCGGACGTTCCGGGTTCGAGTCCCAGTTCGGGCATGGTTGTTATTCTATGTTTTATCTGTGAGCAGTGTGAATGCGCCCCCCCTCGTAAAAGGGGGTTGTGCAAGCGAATGTAAAGCATGAAGTAGCTAAGTTGTACTCTTAGCCCTAGTTGGAGCTACTGAAAATAAGGGACGCTCATTTCGGCTTAAAATCGCTGACAGCGATTAGTGGGCTTTTCAATGACAAGTGCCATTGAAAACAACAACAAAAATCTGATGGTGTTTTACGAAAGAATCTATGACTGCCAAAAACTATCGACATAAATCTTTCAGACGATGATGCATCCACCCCCAAATTTCTTTTCTCCTCTTGAAATCAACCAAACGATTTTTAACATCCTTTTAAAAAAGAGTTAACCAAATTACGATTACTCAGGATTTTTTTGCTTTAATGATGAAAAAACATTACTTTGTGCTAAAGCTGTTACCATTCATATTTCCATCACTTTAATTTTCGGCAAAACCGTAAAGAAATTATCGTGTCTATTTTATGCCCAATTACCCGTCGACAGAGTAATCTCATTGAGGAAAATTGACTTAATGGAAGTGAGGCGTTTCTTCAACAACGATTAAGTGAAAAGCTTCTTATTTCTGCTACAGTATCACTAAGAGACCGGGCACAGTCAAGGTTAACTTCACTCGGATGCCCTAATTTTTTTCTTTCTGTAAGAACACTTTCTCAAATTCTTACGGAATAATGTCAAGTGCTTAATAATATGTGAGCCTTTTAATTTTTTTTTTTCACTTTATATTTGCATTTTATTTTAACTAAATGCTCTTTCACTTTATTTTTAACTAAAATAATTAATTATATGAGTTTTTTTATATCAATAAAACTGATTGTAATTGACATAGAATTAACAACCATCCAAGAAAAAAAGCACGGAAAACTTGGTTTTAATTTAGTATAATCTATAAGTAGAAATTTTATACAGCTTATTCAAAAATGTATATTATAAATTTATACATGCTTTTTATAGAGAACATGGTGTTTTGGTTTGAGACTTTTGGAGCTTCAAAATGCGTAGGGAAAAAAAATGTTGAAACCTCAAAACGCGTAAGCAACAAAAAGGTGATTTATCGATCTCTTTTGAAGCATCCATTTATCGTTTTTAGTTACTAGAAAATGATTATCTATATCTATCTATCTATCTATATATATATATCTGTCTATATATATATATATATATATATAGAGAGAGAGAGAGAGAGAGAGAGAGAGAGAGAGAAATCGATAGAGAAGTCTTGTGATTTTTACAAATCGGTTAAACTGGTTTTGACTCAAATTAGTTAAGACAAATAATGATTTAAAAATAAATAATGTTTCCGTATGAGAATTAGAAGTTTGTGATAGTAGATTTCATTTATTTTTGTTTATTATTTAAATGGCCAAGTTATCTTTTTAAACTGAAGTACAACAGAAATATTTGGAAATTTTGATACGAAACTAACACGGCGGTTTGAACTCTCACTTTTGACTAATAAATAAGTCGACTTTTTTTTCTTTTTCAAAATGCTGTATCAATAATATTATAATTTATTCGGAATACAACGATTTTATATCATTATGAACAATCTTGCAAATAATAAATCGTACATCATCCAAGAAGTCCAAGCACTGCTAATCAATGAGTGTCGTTATTTAATTTAATCTTTTTTCATTTGGCTTTTTTTTTACTAAATCAAATTTAAAATAACCAATAGAATAATCTAGTTTACAAAATATCCAGTTTAATTTTGTTATATTCGGTGTAGCAGATCTATAAACTAAAAAATATTTTAATGAAACAAGTTTCCTTTATTTCTCATAATTATTAAAGAAAACTTTCTTAAAATGAATCCTTATGGTTCTTCCATTTCAGGTATCATATTCGTCATACGATAGAGGTAAAATTAAGAGGCCCAAAATAGCCGTCACGTTGTTTCCAACGGGACATTAATTTAACAATAATAAACGATCACATATTGAAATATATACTTACATTAAACACATCATGCACATGTCAAATGTAGATACCTATCTTAAATTGTTTTGAACTATCGTGTTCATAGATACTGTTCGTTTTATAATTCAGAGATTTTTCGATGACTCTGTCTCATGAAAGGGTAAGACGCGGAAAGATGACAGCATTTCTGGAATTCTTCGTCATTCTTTGACTCTGATTTTCGGTCTATTAGATTATTTTTAAAAAAAATTTTCTGTATGTGAATCTGGTGTCGTTTCTGATCGTATTATTTTAATTCAGTTCGCGAGTAATTCGAGTTCATTTTATTGTTAAATGCAAACATGTCGGCGCCCTGGCTTAGGAGTAGCGTGTCTTCCTAATGATCTGGGAGTCATAGATTCGAGTGTTGGTTCGGGAATGGTTGTTATTCTGTGTTCTGTCTGAGTAGTGCGAATGAGCCCCCTGTAAGAAGGTGTTTTGCAAACGAATGTGACGCATGAGGTAGCTAAGTCGTCCACTTGGCCCTAGTTGGAGTTAATGAAAAAACAAGGGACGATAACATAGGTTTGAAATCGCTGGCAGCGATCAGCGAGCTTGTCAATGACAAGAGCCATTGGAAATACAAGAATTGTAAACATTCTCTCAAATCATCTTTCCTCTCACCCCTACTTTGACGAATCAAACCCATTCTAACGCATGCACTAACGACCGGTGGGTTTCGGGATCTGTTGTCAAACATTAAATACGCGTTTCGAATATATATATACACACTGAAGTGACAAAAGTCATGGGATAGCAATATGCAAATATACAGATGGCAGTAGTATCGCAGCGAAAAAGTATAAATGCGCAGTTCGTTTTAAAGAGCTTTCATTTGTGTTCAAGTTATTCATGTGAACAGGTTTTTCGTGATTTATGGCGGCACGACGAGAATTAACAGACTTTGAACGTGGAATGTTAGTTGGAGCTAGACGCATGGGTCATTCCATTGCGGATATCGTTAGTGAATTCAACATTCCGAGATCCACAGTATCAAGAGTGTGCCGGGAGTATGAAATTTCAGGCATCACATCCCATCATGGACAGCGCAGTGGGCGACCACCTGCACTTAACGACCGAGACCGCCGATGTCTGTGTAGAATGGTCAATGTTAATAGACACGCAACACTTCGTCAAATAACTGCAGGAATCAATGTAGGACGTACGAGGGACGTGTCCGATAGGACTGTGCGGCGAAATTTGTCTTCCTTGGGCTATGACAGCAGAAGACCGACCCGAGTGCCTTTACTGACAGCACGACATCGCCTGCAGCGACTCTCCTGGGCTCGTGAGCATATCGACTGGTCCCTAGACCAGTGGAAAACCGTGGCGTGGTCAGATGAGTCACGATTTCAGTTGTTACGAGCTGATGGTAGAGTTCGAGTGTGGAGCAGACACCACGAAGCCATGGATCCAAACTGTCAGCAAGGCGCTGTTCGAGCTGGTGGTAATGGTGATAATGCTGTTAATGGCTGCATAATGGTGTGGGCTGTTTTTACATGGCATGGACTTAGTCCTCTGGTGCAACTGAACCGATCATTGACTGGAAATGGTTATGTTCAGCTGCTTGCAGATCACTTGCAGCCATTCATGGACTTCATGTACCCACACAACGATGGGATTTTTATAGATGACAATGCGCCATGTCACCGGGCCAGAACTGTTCGCGATTGGTTTGAAGAACATTCTGGACAATTCCAGCGCATGATCTGGCCACCTAGATCGCCCGATATGAATCCCATCGAGCATTTATGGGACATCATCGAAAGGTTCGTTCGCGCCCAAACTCCTGCAACATCCACACTTTCACAATTATGGACGTTTATACAGACAGCATGGCTCAATATTCCTGCAGAGGACTTCCAACGACTTGTGGACTTCATGACACGTCGAGTTGTTGCACTTCGCCGGGCAAAAGGAGGACCGACACGATATTAACAGTCATCCCATGACTTTTGTCACTTCAGTGTATATATATATATATATATATCTGAAACGCATAAAATTGCCGAACTTTAGATATCGAATTTTTTAACGATCACAGAATTTTCTAATATATAATTAATTTGCAAAGTCGTATTAACGTGACGCAATATTTCACTAGTAAAATAAGCATTTTTAATTTTCAAACTTATTTGGATTCGCATAAACCCGTTTGATAGTGTTTGTCTTGTTTATTGCAATTTCCTATTAGGTGGAACAAATCCCTCAAGAAACCGGTTTATATTCGCCATTTTTCATTAAATTTTTAAACAAAGAAAATCAACATGTAAAAAATAATAATAATAAAGGCATATTCATCGTACAAATACCCTATTAGGTATGATATTCTACTTTCATTTATTTCATAGATGTGTTTGCAACGTGCCACGACATTCTGAGTCATTGTTTTTAGTTTTGTTTCTTTCAATTAACGGTAACGCGATGTTGGTAAACAGCAGACAGCAGACGCGTCACAACAAAAACACGACGCCACATGTTGACGAAACTGTCAACAGCAGAGCTCATGCTGTTCACATTGATAGCGACTCATTTTTCCGAGTTTCTAATTTCGGATTGCATCACAGTAAGAACCAACAAGCGGGCGTTACATCAGAAATAATCTTCTGATGTAAAAAAAATACGAAGTAAAAAAGCAATTCGTTTACTTCTTCGCACTTTAGTGATATTTCATGTTTTTAAAATAAATAATAATAATTATAATTATAAAAAGATTTTAAATTTATCATGAGATACCAAAATTTAATGAAGAGAATTCAAAATATGTAATACATCTTCCTTACAATACTTGCAGCGCCCTCTAGTGATGATTTCGCCTCCGTTTTCTATTTTAAGTTAGTATCAGCACCAATGTAAGTGTAATGATAAGTGCACATTATGCAAGACCAGTTCAAGTTACGGGTTATGCTAGTTACAAAGTTCTCTTTTAGTGATCTGTAGTTAGATATAGTTTTTAGTTAAGGTCATTTTTATACCTGCTTTTTCTTCTCCTATTTTGCTTTTCCTTCACCAGTAAAGATGACGATATGTTCGCGGCTACGAAATAATAATTCTTATTTCGCAGTAAATCATATTTATTTTACTTTTTGAACTCCACGAAATTATGGGATATCTGAGAATATAGAGAATGTAGAATATATTTATTTATTTTAAAAAATGCAGTAATTTTCCAATAATTTTTTCTTTGACGATTGCTATATGATTCATAAAAACATGGAACAACACTTCTAAAAGAAGTATTGAAAATTATAAATCGGTAATAGTTATTAGCAATCGATACAAATGAGAATGCACACATACACACAAAGAAAAACAAATTTCCAAATCTTTTTCTCCTACACCGCTTTTACGATTACTATATTATTCACAAGCCGCCTTTGGCTACCAGCTGGTTCGCCATGAGTAATGGGTTCTAAAATTTTTTAATTAAATCACATATTCATTGGCCTTGAAGTAACTCCGGGCATTGATTGGCCTGAAATTAATATTTTCTTTAAGATGATGGACTGAAAGTTATGAAAAAACGCGTTTTCCAAATAATATTCTTTAATTTTATAAATCAGTCAGTTTTACTGATTCAATCAATCAGTATGCTACATCAATCAGAAGACTGATTGATGTAGCAACTTTTATTTAAAATATTAATAAAAATATATTGTAAAATACGGCTCACAGAGCAAAGTATGAAGAAATCTAAAACTCATTATTCATAAATGCATTGTTTGACTCAAACTACATAAAATGCAATTATTTACTTCATTTAGATCAAATTAATAGTATTAAACAATATATATGCCTATTAATAATATTTTACAAATTGGTCATTGGAAAGTAATTTGAATGCATATCCTGTTTAAATTCAATGCTGTATAAATAAAGATAATTTATTCAATTAATGATTTAAATATTGAAAACGATCATAGAATCCTTTGCCTTGCATTTTTTAAAGAAAATATTTCATTTTTTATTTATTTTATTTTATCCAGTCACGTGCTAAAAGTTGCATTTCTTCAGATTTAATTTGCGATGATAGTTTTTTTAAATTTTTTTTTTAATTTCAACTTTTTTCAAAATGATGGCAACACGGTGATAAAACCTAATTTTTTCCCTTTGACGTGCTCTTGCAGATTTTATAGAAACCTTAGCTTTTCATTTATTTTTTTAGAAACTATCACATTTTATAATGAAAACAAAATATTTAATTAATGATACAGATATTGCAAACGTTAATAGAAATATGCCTTTAAGTCAGGATTCCAATGCATATCCTGTCTAAATGCGATCAGGTTTACCGAAAAGAAGATTTATTGAATTAATTATTTAGATATTGCAAACGATCATAGAATCCTCTCCTTTTCATTTATATTTTTAGAAAATATCCCATTTTATATTTCTTTTATTTTATCCAGTCACGTGTAAAAAGTTGCATTTCTTTAGATTTATTTTGCGATGATAGTTTTTTTTAAATTCGAACTTCCGGCATTCTTTTATTATATCCAGTCACGTGCTAAAAAAATATGGTTAGAATATTTCTTTAAAAATTCATTAAAAATAGAAGTTTACGTTATAAATTAAAAAAAACTAATACCGTTAGAAAGCTAATTTTTTAATCTTTAAATTGATATAAAAATCATGTTTGTGCAATAATATTTTCAGAAGTTATAGGGAAAAACGTCGAAATTTCGCTTAAATTTTAATTAATTCAAATTCTAATTAAAAATTCAAAAAATAAAAGGCTCCGAGGTGCACATTTCCGACCTCCAAGGTATACATGTACCAAATTTGGTAGCTGTAGGTCCAACGGTCTGGCCTGTAGAGCGCCCACACACACACACACACACACACACACACACACACATTGAGCTTTATTATAAGTATAGATTAAGACATGGAACAAAATTTCTAAAACAGATATTATAAATTATAAATCGATAATAGTTATTAGTAATCGATATAAATAAGAATGCATAAAGAAACAAATGCAGGAAATTACGAGGGAAAATATCATCACAAAACTTGAAGGTAAAAACACATTAAGGTAATTAGAAAGACTTAGCAATAAAACTCCCATTATATAAAACACATAGCAACAAGCAATAAATTGATATTAAAAAGGATGATTTACTTGGAGGGTACGACTTAAAAACAATTCTTAACTTTGAATTGAAAATGATATACACAGTTTTATTCACGCTTAAGTTATGGAAGTTTTGTTGCAAGTAAACACATTAAGCAACCATGACTTTCATACCTCTGAAAAACATCATTTCACATTGGTATAGAGACATTTAAGAAATTCAGGATGTCTTACCTGGAAAAAAAAAGAAATGGCAAATTAGCTAGCAAGAAATTAAATGAAAAAAAAAAACATAAAAAAAAATAAACAAATAAAAAAAATCATAATTTTTTTTCTTCTTATTTTTATTAACTTCCTGAATAAAATTTATCAAGAATTGCATTTGAATATGCAGACTTCGTGACAGCAACCCCCCCACTCACAGTTCATCTAAAATTGTGTTTCACAATCACGGAAGAACGTTTGAACCTCGAAATGAGCTCTTCATATTCAGTTTTGCTGTATCAGGTATGGATTGATATTGATACTCTTTAGTACCTTATACAGACGGTAAACAAAGCCATCCTGGTAATCATTCACAAGATGTCACGGTTTGAAATTCGCAGTGTTATGTAGAAAAGAGAAAACGTATCTTAAATATCTATGTTATGAACCTTTGTGTTAAAGTTTTGATGCTGAAATTGCACATCAAATTTGATTTATTTTAGCAGTTTTGCTTTTATTAACATCTCTGTTCATATATATTGAAGTTTGATGATCTATGGGACCAAAACTTGATAAGAAGCCTAAGGGTTTGTTGATAAAAGTATATATTATCTAATCTGTAGAGTTTTTTACTCTTCTTACTCTTAGACCAGCACTAAAACAGATAGACATTCCAAAATTTTATCTATAAAGGTACCAATTTCATTTGTACAGCTCACTGTGTTTAAATATCATGTTCATAGGAAGGTATAAACAATTCAGAATATTGTCTTTTTTCTTTCAAGAAAATCTAAAGGTTGGATATTGGATAATATCACTAAGATTCCGACAATTTCTATCAGTACATTGCAAATGCAATATATTTTATCCGTATATTCACAGTATATTAAGAATACAGTATATTCAGAATACATTATGTTATGTTTTATTAGTATACTAGGCACCTTTGGCGACCAGCTGGTTCGCCATGAGAAATGCGTTCTAAAATTTTCAATTAAAGCACATATTCATTAGCCTTGAAGTAATTCCGGGCATTGATTGGCCTGAAATTGATATTTTCTTTAAGATGATGGACGGAAAGTTCTAAAAGAACACGTTTTCCTAATAATAATCTTTAATTTTATAAATCACTCAGTTTTAACTATCGGTTATGCTTCCAAAATATTAAAAATGTTTTTTTTCGGTGATTTTAAAGAGAGCGAAAAAGGGGAAAAGAATATTGAATTAATGATACAGATATTGCAAACGATTATAGAAATATGCCATTAGATCACGATTTCAATGCATATCCTGTCTAAATTCAATCAGGTTTACCGTAAATAAAAAAGATTTATTGAATTAATCATTTAGATAGTGCAAACGATCATAGAGTCCTTTTTTGCCTTGCATTTATTTTTTTAGAAAATATCACTTTTTATATTTATGTTATTTTATCCTGTCCCGTGCTGAAAGTTGTATTTCTTTAGATTTGATTTGCGATGATACTTGTTTTTTTTTTTAAAATCTGAACTTCCGTCATTCTTTTCTTTTATTTTATCCGGTCACGTGCTAAAAGAAAACACGGTTAAAATATTTTTTTAAAAATTCGTTAAAAATAGAAGCTTGAGTTATACATTAAAACACAGATACCATTAGAAAACTAATTTTTGAATCTTTAAATTGATGCAAAAATCATGTTCGTGCGATCATATTTTCGGAAGTTATAGCGGAAAAACGTCGAAATTTCGCTTAATTTTTAATTAATTCAAATTCTAATTAAAAATTCGAAAAAAGGGCTCCGAGGTACACATTCCCGACCTCCAAGGTATACATGTACCAAATTTGGTAGCTGTAAGTCCAACGGTTTGGCCTGTAGAGCGCCAACACACACACATTGAGCTTTATTATAAGTATAGATTATAAATACAGTATATTCTATCAGCATATTATAATTACAGAATATTCCATCAGTATATTCCCGAATATAGAAATACACAAGTATATTGCGAATACAGAATATTCTATCAGTACATTCACGAATGCAATGGCGCACTAGCATATTGCGAAAAGAGTAAATTCAATCGATATATTCACAATCAATATACCACGAATACATTAAATCCTATCAGTATATTCAAAATCAGTATCAGGAAATAAAGACTCGGGCTTTTCAGATTCGAATGTGAATAAAACTGATAGCAAATATTCGAATGTACACTGGTCTTCAGGTCCGTGTTTCATTTCAAAGTTTAATCCACAAACTTTCTTCTAGCATCATATTAAGCGTCCAAATGTAAATGAATATTGTCATCTTCCAATACAATCGCAAAGTATTACGTTACTGACAAGTCAGAACATGTCTCATTCCGTTTTAACACAGCGTATTATTGCAGGCACTCGATTCTAACCCTTGGATTAACATATGTCTCACAGATGTGTAAACAATTGCGTTGATGTTAAATTATCTACTGAAACATCCCATTCTGTTACTTTCACAGTCATAATATTCTTCGGATTTCGCCCCCAAGTCTTCTTTTTACTCAGGCGAAGAAAATACTTATGAGACTGTAACGATTTTCAAGTTCTGAAAAAGTGCAGCGGAGAAAGGTAATGGGGGCAGAATAAAAACAACCTTATAATTTACATTTAAATCTTTGTAATCATCTTTAAATCTTTTAATTCAAATCTTTGGTTTATTCTATGGCGAAAATGCATACCTGTATAAAATAGTTACTTCGAAAAAGAAACCCACACATTAAAGAAACAGATTCTTGTTGTATTCATTCTACCAAACTAAAATGAAATTCATAGATTTTTCGAACGCAAAAGTAGGATTCGTTGATTAGGATTAGCAGCCAAAGCGAAAGTGTTCTGATTCTGAGTTTCCAAAAGAGTGAAAAATTCGTCCTGTCTGTAGGTAAATCAGCTTCCTGGACAAGGCATTATCCCCCAAAATGAGCCTGAATTGTCGTATCATATTATTTTTTACGCACCAGCAGCCAAGGGTTAAATTTTATACGATATTGCATGGCACGAACGGCAGTTGCAAAAGAAAACGCATTAACGAACAACACGGATATAATTGCAACCCTTCCAATATAATTACGAGCCCTGCGCAACCCGATCGTTTTTTGGCAGGCAATTTCACTCCAGAAAATCGCAATTTCAGATTAGGATCTGCGAAAGACAGAAACCATTTCGCATGGCTGAGTGGAAGAAAGTAACGAAACACTTTCAAAAGAAGGAAGACCAGATAGAAATTTTTAAGAATTTTTTTTTTTGGATTAAAAACTGATCGTTTTCTTGAGAAATTCTCCTTCAATTTCATTTCCTTTTAATCTAGAGGAAAATTAATTTTTAGACGTTTCTTTAAAATAATGTCAGCATTTGGCAATCAGAAATAATCGAGGAATGATGATTTCGTGATATGTTAAAAAAGGATACTGTGTTTTCTTCCTGGTAGAATTTCACGGTTTAAATGTTTTTGCTTATTATACCAAATGTGATTGTATGGGTTATTTTGAAGTAAATAAACGGTAAAATGCTATGTATTTCGAAATGAAATGAGTAGCGAGATTTTTTATTTTACATAACAATACATTAATACATATAAATGAATACAACAATACATGTTACTGATTTTTTAGGGCCGCGTTGGCCTGGTGGTAAGGTCTCGGCTTCGGAATCGGAGGGTTTCAGGTTCGAGACTCGATTCCTCCGAAGATCCGTCGTGTGACGTTAAATGACGTGTGACTCTTGCACGTTAAATCTGTCAGGCCAAAGTCCTCCCGCTGGTGTGGAGAGGGGGGTGCCACTTCAGTTGTCCTCCTCGTCATCTGACCGTGGTTCAAAATGACGAAGTCCGTCCCAAAATAGCCCTCGTGTTGCTTTAAACGGGACGTTAATATAACTGAACTGAACTGAACTACTGATTTTTTAAAAATATAATTAAATCGTACTTTACGACAATTTATTTCGCACAAAATAAAAATAAAATTTAATCTGCACGATCATCACGAAAAATTAGCTTTTAATAACTTGTTGCCATAACATTTACAAAAGCTCCGATTAAAAAATACAGTTACTACGTATATTACTTTTTACTACTACTTACTACTTCATAATTACTTTTAAAGAATTCCCAATAGTGCTATACCTTCCGAGCATCAACGTGGGGGAAAAATTGGTGTTTGATTTAAAAAAAAAATACTTTTTATCATTTGAAAACATAATGTTGTTTTTGGTTTGAGTTTTTGAAGCTCAAAATATGTAGGCAACGAATTGGTGATTTATTTATTAGTGAAAATATTACAACACAAAATTGATTTTTACATTACATTGATCTTCAAAAAATAGCCTTTTCAATGATACTAATATTTTAAAGAACAAATTAAATTTCTATCTTTAATGAATTAAACCTATGTAATTAAATCGCAATTTTCAATAATATATTAACCACAAAATAAAAATAACATTTAATCTGCAAGAACATCTTAAAAAATAAGCTGTTATTAACTGTTATTACAAATACTCTGATTAAAAAATAAGTTAATTCCTACTCCAAGCTAAATCTAGAATAATCTAATTTTCAGCATTGATTGTATGATATGAAATAGAAGAAAATGTGACATTTGATAGAAATAAGATAACAAATTGATGATTTATAGCTTCTGGGGCATAATGTGTTTTAAATTTTTTACAGTACACTTTATTTCTTCATCTAACAAATGATTCTTGGAAATATTAGAGATACATAGGAGAATTGATGTATTACAGACCTTATCTTCTATGTTAAAAAAAATATTACTCAGTAATATACTCTCAATAGCGCAATTACCAACAAAATAAAATTGGTAAAATGTGATAATAAAATCGATAAATATGAGTTGCCTATTCTCTATACAGTGAAACCTCGTTACAACAATATTTTAGGGACCAAATAAATATATTGTTGTAGAGAGGCATATTGTTATATCGAGGGCCCAGATATTTTGAGCATTTAATAAGAGTTTTATTATTATTATTGGTTTAAGGTGCTTACTACTTTTTTTTAACATACTACTTTTAAGTCTATATTTAGAAGAAATTAATTTGTAAAATACTAAAAATGTCCGTAGAGAATTCACAGATTGAAGAGCTTCCTGGGATGACAATAAGGACTGCTATGGACCTGTATTATCATCATCATCTTCATCATTGTTTCCAATCTCATCAGTAATTTCAGAGAGAATATCTTCATCAGTAACTCCTGCGAAAACCATAAGATCATCATCTGCTGTTAAATAGTCTTCTATACTAATCCCAAACTTTTTACCGCTTGTTTCTTCAAGTTGGGACACGGATTTTTTGATGTGCAAAACACATTCTTGATCACCTGAGAGATCATTGTCTATGGAATTTTCATCATTATCAGATTTCTTATCTTCCATAACACAAAGACCAGCCTTTTTCCAGCAATTCCGAATGGTTTTTTCTGTAACTTCCCACCAACTTCCACAATATCCACAATGAGTCTTAATAGACGGAAAAAATAACAAAAGAAAACGAAAAAAAAAGCATTTGAAAATCAAAATATTATTATAAAGGGAGAAAATAATACTGAAATTTAGATTGAAAAAATCGTTTTACGGAGGTTTATTGTTCTAGAGAATATCGCAATATTGAGGGGAGATTAAC
>JAPMOQ010021343.1:623639-668239 GCA_026543055.1 Argiope trifasciata | reverse complement strand
AAGAAATAAGAAAGGATAAGCCATAAAAGTATATATATTTATTCAACTTTAATAAATTTTCAACTTTAAATATATATATAAAAAATTCTCGAAAAATAACGCAAAGAATAAGAATAAATATAATTTTAAAAAATAAGAAAGGATAAGATAATGGATAAACCACAAATGTATACATATTTATTGAACCTTAATATACTTTCAACTTTAAATATATATATTTTAACAAACTGAATAGATTATATATTATAATTTCATCGAATAAACGTTACATGCACATAAAGCTATAGATAAGTCTCCTCTATTGCTAAAGTACATTAATTAAGTAACAATCTTTTTAAACACACGCATAACGCAATAAAATTTAATAATTATGACATACAGGAATTTCCTGATTCAAAGCATTAATCACGAAAAAGAAATCCATTAATAATTCTTGCTTCAAATAATTTCATGCCTTCGTTACATACAGAACACAGATAACACGCTGAATTATTCAGCTGGGCCTCATACGCCTGGTATGTACCTGAATATGTTTGCACTTGAAATTATGCAACACAGACATAGTCCCCCTAAAAAGGCCTCCAGAGCTTGTGCATTAACCCCTGACCACGTCACTTGGTTTTGGCTCAGTGATTTTTAATTACGAAGTTGGCAACGGGAACTTTTTAATTAGTTCGGCACACGCATTGAATAGAATATCTTTCAACGTTACAGAGCTAGTTGACTCGACGTGGTTTTGGTATTCAGAAAATAAAAAATATATTAAAAAAAATTCGAGAAGGAAAGTAGTAACCTAAAAGGGCCCCCCAAAATAATGGGCCCCTGATTTTGTGGGTTTTTCAACTGGGGCGTAACGAAAAGGGCGTGTGTATGTTTTAACAGTTCACTCCGAAATGAAGATAAAGATGATGTATTTTAAAAGCGGTTTAAGTCAATTTTAAATTATCATTCGTATTCAGAAGTTGGTTTCTAAGGGTTAAAAGATATATGAATGGGAAAATAATTCAATCCATAATTTTAGAAGTTTAATTAAGGAATTCATGAAAATATAAATTTGTCATGAGTATTGAACATATATCTGTAATTCTACATCTTCTTTTACCATTAAGTAAAGTTTAGTTTAGTTTAGGTTCGTTACATTAACGTTCTGTTTTGAAGCAAAATCAGGGCTATTTTGGACGGACCTCGTCATTTTGAACCGCGGTCAGATGACGTACTACTAAGTAAAAATGCAACCTATTTTAAATAACTAAATGTGAAATGTGCGACCCCTACGAATTCGAAAAACACATTTTTGGTAAATACTTGTCTGTCTGTGACAAAGATAGCATTAAATCGCATTGAGTTAGGCGGATGGTATTTGATATATGGTTTTTGCATGAATTTTATTAATTTTTGAGCAAAATCTATTTAAAGGAAGTCTACCAGTCAGGTTGTTCGAATATAAATTAACATAATACCTATAAAACGAAGCTAGATTGATAAAATTTGTTATCCATCTAGCTTATCATTCATTACCTATGTTGTAGATACCAAACACATTTTCAACCAAATCCAAGATAAGGCTGAAATTCTGTGGGTCTGTCCTATCAGAAGCATGTAAACGCAAAGACGCAATGACTCAAATTTGATGTATCATTTTATGATTGTTATTGTAGAAGTGTGTCCAATTTTGTTTTTAATCAGAAAGGAAAAACTGCACCTGTAGCATATTTGAGCCATATTCAATACAAAATTAAAATTCAGTGGTATGTTGGTGTTGTTGTTTATCCCACTTTAAAAGCCTTCTGACACAGATATGTCAGCGATTTAGGCCAAGTAAGCGACTCTTGTTTTTTCAGCAGCACCAAATACGATTAAGAGTACAACTTATCTACTTCAAGCATCACATTCGCTTGTAGAACTCCTTTGTACATGGGGGAGGGTCGTTCGTATACTTCACAGATAAACATGGAAGAAGAGCAACCATTCCCGAACAGGGACACGAACGCGGGTCATCTAGATCACAGGGAAAACACGCTACCACTATGCCAGGATGCAGGCATCAGGAGCTTACAAACATAATGACTCAAATCTAACACATTTCGTACGTCACTTTGTGATTGCCATTGAAGTACTGTATAAAGCTTTTTTAGTTGTTAGAGCGTTAATCTCGTAACCGAAAGGTAGCGAGTTCTGTCCTCGTCTCGGCCAAAGACTGCCGTGTTGGCTAATGGCAGTTGGGGCAACGTTCAATAGATCGTGACTGCAAAGTCCTCCCCATTCCCATAACAAATTATTACCTCTGGGGGTATTGAATCAGTCTGTCTCCAATTTGGATCTAAAATTTGACTTCGGATGGATGAATGAGTTCGACCACCCCCTCAAAAGGGTTGTGTCGCGAGTGTTCGAGCAAAGTCGTCCTTTCACCTTAACGGTGCTTGTTAACAAAGAAAGGCACACACTTCTGCCTTCATTCGAAAGAGCTAAATATCTTTCGGCTTGGTATGACTAAGTGGCATTAGACTAACACGACAGAATAAAGTTTTTTTTTTTTTCAATTAGTTTTAAAAAATGCATCTGGAGCAGCACAAGTTTATCTTTATTGCAGAAAAAGCAAGAAACTTTTGGAGATATCACTGCTATTAGGAATCTTTTCCTTTTAAAGATTTTTCTTTAAAGAAGTGACTTACGCCATTTTCCAAATCAGTTATATACGAGGTAACGGTGTTGGAGATTTGTTAAAATTGCCTTGTAAAAGAGCAAATACGTCTGACAGGACAACGAACCGTTGTTTCGAGTTCATGACAACCTCGGGAAAAACTGACAGAAAAGTATATTGTTACAAGTTGAAAAATGCCAGAGTAATTCATGGCCTATCCGATGCTGTAATAAATAAGTGTAATTAGCCGTTTGCGAAGTGACGACACCTGCGGATCGTGGATTCGGGTGTGGTGTGAAGACATGGATTACAGGGTGGAGCCCAGAGAAAGAACACAAACGGACAATTGATTCGGTTAATAGTTGCAGCTGTAATTGTACGGTTCCGATCGACTGCGATGATTTTTGGAATGAGTCAAAGGGGCAGATTGTGAATTCTTTTCTTTACTAAATGAACTGTGATTTGGGGTGTAGCAAGGAGCTAGTCAAGAATGCACAGGATAATGTCGATTGTTTTAATCGACGCACCAATTTTTTTTATAGAGAAGGTTTGTAGAAACTAGTTATTTTCAAAGTCATATGTTTTACGAACTAATCATAATCAACTGATGAGTTCTTGCCTTGACTGTCTTGTGTACTTCCACAAGAATGTATGTTTGGTCTTGGAGAAAATAATTAAATATGTACGTCAGGTATTTCACCGTGAGCCAAATTTATTAAATATTTGATATAGATCTATAATTTTGAAGTAATAAATTGCATAAAAATATTTATAAATCTTACTGTAGCATTTAAAAGATAAATTTAATACATATGGACGAACACTCCACCAATAGTGAGATTTAAATCAGATGCTGTCCTCTGACAATTACGAAATCTGCCCCAAAATAGCCTAAAGGGGTGTTAATATAGATTTAAGTATTATTAATAATAGTTAATATAAGTATTGATATAAGTTAAGTAAGTATTATGTTAATATAAGTTTAGGATGGGATGTTAATATAACTAAACTAAATTAATAATTAGAGAAATTTAATCTAAACTGATGCAAATCTACAATTTAGGTCATAAAAGCAGATTTAATATATCTAGTTCGTTACATACCTATTAATATTGAAATAATGAATAGCATAATTTTTGTTATAAATCTTGCTGTTGCATTTAAAAGATATCATGTTCGAATACATATAGACGAACAATCCACTAATAGGGTGATTTTGTAAATCCTTTAGTTGAGGTGATGCAGAAGTTTAGGGAGGATGAGGTAACATATCAAGTATTGTCCTTGTTATCTGACCGCGGTTTAAAATTACGAGGGTCGTCCCAAAATCGCCCTAGTGTTGCTTTAAAACAGGACGTTAATATAACTAAACTAAATAAGATTTTGTTATTAAGTATTCCCCCACTTTTTAAACAATAATTACAAAAAACGAATAAATTTGAAAATGATAGAATACTGAATTTAATTACAATTTGTTTCTTGAGATATTTCAAAGGAAAATCCATTGGTATTTTTTTTTCGACAAAATAAATAAAATATTCGAAACATGAAAGCGAAATTGTTTGGTAAACAAATAACTCCCTTTAATTAAAAAAAATTATGCATATTTGTGCTGCTCAACTCACTTTTTAAATAAGTAGGTAGAATCGGAAATGAAACTGCGTTCTATAAAACTAATGGGAAAGATTTTAAGTTCGTGTTGCACAATTAAAAAAAAAAAAAAAAAAACCTCCCTGCTACGCTTGCACGCTTATATGTTCTTCGAAGCATAAAACGGAACCTTTAAATATTCAAACAAGCATCAGAATCTTATTCATCTGGAGAAATTCCGAAAAATTGGAAATACTGGCGCCAAAAAAATCGCCAAACTGTTGAGGCGATGTTTAATTAATTATGGTAAACCTAACGCGAATCATTACTATATTTAAGACGCAAGGTTGAGTAGAAAAAAAAAAAAACTTTGGTGAATTTATTATGGCGATTTGGCGAAAAAATATAATTACCGCCAACGGTCCCCGAAAACGGAAAAGTACCAAAATGCTTTTAAATTAAAATGTCAGTTGACAATTTCTAACCAGCACTTAAAAATGCAACTGAATTTTAAAAAAAGTAGAGGCTTTTATAGAAGTTCGAATGGCATATTAAAAATTTCAAAGATAGGTTGTTAAGTAATATTTTCAAATATTTACACTAAGTAAACGTTTAGCAGGCCTTTAGTAGTTTTTTTTTCAAATATATATATATATATATATATATATATATTTATATATATTATATTTATAATATCCATAAAAAAAGCCCTTTGATAATAAAACAGCTTTAATTTTTTAAGTTTAAAAATCAGTAAATAAAAAAAGTTATTCATGTTTTTTGCTACTTTACCAAACCTATTTTTCATTATTTAAACCAATAGTAATATATTAATGAAAGAAAATATTTTCAAACTTCTCTTCAAAAATATCTGATGAAAATAAATATAATAATAACTAATGTAAGAATATAAAAATAACAGTTACGTTTATTAGAAGAAAAGACAGAATGCAATTAAATATTCACCATGTAATAAAATATGTTTTCGAAATTCTGTGATAGCAGTTTCCATTACTGAGAAATTAGTGGTGATGGTTTGAAAAAATACCCAAAAGTGACAATATTCATTAATAAAGACGAAAAATTTAAATTATTTCATGATTAAAATTCACATAAATAAAATGAGAAATAACACGAAATTTTGTAAATGAAATTTGAAATTTTAATAACAGTCTAGTTATCTTCCTTTGGATTTCTTATCGCGGAAAAATTGTAGCGAAACAAGAATAATAAAAAATGCACGAGTTATTGTCAGTTTTAACGATTTTACTTATTTTCTCATCTTAAATATGCACTAAATAAAACAATAATAATCCATTTCTTTAAGTAATTCTAATTTAAGCTTTTAAAACACGAGAAGGCTTCGAACAAAGTATAAGTTTTCATTTTAATTTAAAATAAATGATATAAACAGAATTCGTTTATTATCAGCATTTCTACATCGGCGATTCTTTTTATTTACAGCAGGAATCTCCAACACATTTTCTACCCTTCCCTATAAATAAGGCGGACCAGCAATCATAGAAAATAAGATCAAATCAATAGCCATATAACGGACCACCTTCAACTGGTCAACATATAATAGACTCATGGTTACTACTGATGGGAGACCATTATCTAGAAAGGACCTTAAATATCTTTTTAAATAACATATTATCTGGAGATGCAAGTACAATCTAAAATGACAAACCTTTATCTTTATACATGAATTTCTTCAAGTATGGCAATAAAAGAGGGGGGGGGACAATAACTCTCGAGTTTCAAAGTTTCAAGCCGCAGTGTAATCGCTAGTTACATGTTAAAAAATAAGTGAGAATCATAGTTTGGCACATTGCCAATCCATGATACTCGGAACTTTTCCCTTCAGTTTTTGATAATTTTTTTCTAAAACAAATTGATATTTTTCTTTATTTTTAGTTTTTTTCTTTTATTAAGTATTCAAAAGGTATTTCTTTTAATTTAATAAATATTGCTAAGTCTATCATGACTTTTTATATTTACTGTTATAAAACTGGTGCATAAATATTTGAATTACCAATTTATTGTTTCATCTATAAAGATAAATCGTTAAGCGTTATCAAATTATTTTACATCTTTTCTTCACTATAGTAATTCTTTACAAGTGAGAGGCATGTGTTTAGATGTGATCATTTCGAACCTTTTCAGAAACATCGTTTGCAGTAATGGGTACAAATCAGATCGAAGGATTGCCAAAGTCTCAGCTGTCCATGGAGCAATGAAGAGATGCCCGAAGCTAGGAAAAATATCAGAAACAAAACAAGCTACCTGATAATCTCTGGAATGTTTGTCCACAGTGCAGGGAATTTTATCTCGCCAAATCTCGTTAGGTGTCCACACGCGTGAAGTGTCTCACGTAATAAGACGATTACAAATCGTTTGCAACACGATTGATGACTTCGCTGCCAACATGGATGTTTCAAACTTATTTTTTTCTTCTTCCTACTTCTCTTTCGTCCAGAATGTGAACTGAGTAAATGACAGTGTTAAGCTCCACGTAGAAGAAATCTTAATTTTGTACGTGAATACTGACGTAGCGTTCCTTTACGCTAGAGAGCTGTGGAAGTTGTTGATGTTTTTCCTTCTTTGGAAAACTTCAGAATAATTAGATTTGTGATAAAAAGTATCACGCATATTTGAATGTCATTATAAAACTCGTTTCTCAAAATTACTTTCATAAACATTTGGTAAATATTTGCACTACTAGGTAAATAAATGGTGGAAGAACTAATAACAAAACATTGTTTCTTTATTCGGCAGGCTTAAGACTAAATAGCAGTTTTTATAGTGTGAGATCCAAAATCAACTAACAAAATAATAACTAAACAAAAAGGAGGTTTAAAATGAAATAAAAGTAGTTTTTATAGTATGAGATCCAAAATCAACAAGCACATTAATAAATAAACAAAAACGAGGTTTAAAGCGGAAAAAAGCAGTTTTTATAGTATGAGATCCAAAAGAAATAAAAAATAAATAAAAAAGAGGTTTAAAAGAGAAAAAAGCAGTTTTTATAGTATGAGATCCAAAATCAACAAGTACATTAATTACTAAGCAAAAACGAGGTTTAAAACGGGAAAAAAAGCAGTTTTTATAGTATGAGATCCAAACGAAATAATAAATAAATAAAAACGAGGTAGAAAAGAGAAAAGCAGTTTTTATAGTATGAGATCCAAAATCAACAAACAAAATAATAAATAAACAAAAACGAGGTTTAAAAGGAAAAAAAAAGCAGTTTTCATAGTATGAGATCTACACGAAATAATAAATTAAAAACGAGGTTTAAAAGGAAAAAAAAAGCATTTTTTTAGTATGAGATCCAAAATTAACAAACAAAATAATAAATAAACAAAAAATGAGTTTTAAAAGGAAAAAAAAAGCAGTTTTTATAGTATGAGATCCAAAATCAACAAACAAAATAATAAATAAACCAAAACGACTTTTAAAAGAGGAGAAAAAACAGTTTTTATAGCATGAGATCCAAAATCAGCAAATAAAATCAAATAAACCAAAACATGGTTTAAAAGGGAAAAAAATTTTTTATAGTATGAGATCTAAAATCAACAAATAAATTAACAAATTAACAAAAAAAAAAGTTCAAAAGGAAAAAAAGTATTTTTTTTTTAAATATTCATATATTAGTGGCATTGAGGTAAGCGAAAATATATAAATACATACATATATTTCAATATCAAACAAAAGCAAAATGTTTTTCGTAATTTTCCATACAGTTTTCATTCAACTTTAAAATATTTTATCAGAAATATAAAGAAGAGTCGACAGTGACAAATTTAGACTTAGCGAAAAGATTTGGAGAGGGAAAGCTACTTGAGATACTGCGTCCATTAGAATCCCATTTAAGTAGAGCATTTAGCAAATGTAAAACTTCGCTCACTCGTATAATTTATACGAAGGAGAGATGGGGGGGGGCTCCTAAAAAAATGGAATCCTTAAACTATAGCCTAAATAGTTAACTTAAATCCAACACTGTAAGTAAATTCAAGACGATTTTAATCTTGTGATTTCTGTTACATAAAGATATACATGGCATTCTGATGACAGTATTATATTAATTAATCAAATGCAATTAATTAATTAATTAATTAATATATTTTACATTGAGACCTATATGCTTATAAAAAAACTGAATTCCATTTGTCATGACATTTTGATCCACGATACATTCAATATGTACAAGGTTCAACACAAGTTCGATTTGGAATAAATGGTTTAGTTTTCAATTATTGGTGAAGATATGTGTACGTCTTTGTATATTATCCTTGGACTTTGAATACTATCCCTGGACTTTGTATATCTTTTTGTATACTATGCCAGGACTTTGTATACCTTTTCGTATACTATCCCAGGACTTTGTATACCTTTTCGTATACTATCCCAGGATTTTATGTACTATCCCTCAACTTTGTAAACTTTTCGCTTACTATTTCTGGACTTTGTACACCTTTTTGTATACTATCCTTTTACTTTATATATTATCCCTGGACTTTGCATATCTTTTTCTTTAGTATTTCTGGACTTTGTATATCTTTTCGTATACTATCCCAGGACTTTATTACTGTCCCTGGACTTTTTGTTTATTATTCCTGGATTTTGAATAACTTTTTGTATACTGTCCCTGGAATAATCGTTTGTTATTAATACTAACATGTCATTATTAATGATAATCAAATCGGTAAGTATTAATGATGATCAGTTAATATTAATAATAATCAATTATTCAGACTGACCGTAACATATTTCTTTGTAAACTATCCAAGGACTTTGTACATCTTTTAATATATCATAATTGGTCTTTGTATACCTATAAGTACAACCTCTCTCAGTGAAGGAAAATTTTTTAATGGTTATTGAGCGTAGCAATGGGCTAGAAGGGGAGTCCTAATTTCACGACCAAGAGATTGTGAATTCGAGACACTACCAAAGATCTGCCCTGTGAGCAAGCCTCTTTCAGGTTAAATCCCCCTGAGTCACTGCCACATTGTTGTCAGAAAATTGGCGAAGAAGTGGTTGATTCAGACTTCTTCCCATTATTTTGGCGAAGAAACATTTGCCATGAAATAGCTTCCGGGAAATTTCAAAATGCGGCATCGATTTAACAAATCTTTTAGGGCTGGAATAGCCTCTTTGGAAGGTCACTGGACTCGGGTCCGTTAGGTTGCGAGTTCGAGTCCGCCAGTCGAAATTACTCTTGTGTGGGGGAGACTGGTGATCGTATAAATCTGTCGTGGTCACAACATCTTCCATGTTGAGAGTAACGCCACTGTGGATACTGGTTCAGAGGTGATCATTCTCTGACTCAGATCAAAATTATGATGTGTGGATGAATGAATGAAAATGCTTAAATACCTTTTTGTATACTATCCCTGGACTTTGTATATCTGCTGCTGTCAGTGCAAATAATTGGTTGTTATTAATACTAACAGGTCATTATTAATAATAACCAAACCGGTAAGTATTAGTGATGATCAATTAATATTAATAATAAATTATTCAGACTCACTATAACATATTTGTTTGCAAACTACCCGAGTACTTTGTACATCTTTTAATATACTCGTTTTAATATAAGTCCACCTCGTAAAAAGGATTGCGACGCCTGAGGGGCAAAGTCGTACTCTTGGTCCCAGATGGCGCTCCTGAAAAACATCAATAAAGCGCACCCTATCGACTTAAACCGCTGTCTTCGTAACAGTGTTTTTCTCCAATGACAAGAACCATAAGAAACAACACACAAATCTTCTAGATTTTAACAAAAACATTCGATACGTCATCCAAGAAATCAATTTATTTCTCGGGTTTCTAAAACAATGCACACATTTTTTTTAAAAACCCCACATGATGAAAACGAAACGAACAAATTTTAATGCCTTTTTTCTCTTCTCATGTGCCATTGCATTGTCCATAACCTTAACTTTAATGAACTCCAGATAGGCGAAGGCAATCAAAAACCGAAACGCAACATCTCGAAAAATAAAAGCGTTCTCTGTTCTCCCCATCGCCCATTCGGAATGACTTGCAATTACTCTCGAGCAGAGAGAGAAGTAAATCGTATTTCTAAGCAGGGCCGGGCCCCGACCATTATTAAAAACGCGAGCAGGAAGGCCCGACGAACGAGCAGCAGGCGTGACAGCCCGTCCATGCGTGACGCCGGGTCATGCTCCAGTCCCTGGGCCCTGAGCGCGTTCCCACCACTGCTTTGTTATTCATCGGCCTAATACGAATGGAATGATTACCGCGAGTGAAAACCCACTCCACGCTTTTCAGTTCAATTTCCGGCGAAAATTGGATTTTCCACGCCAAATTCTGATACTTCTAATGGGATAAGTGATAACAGAAACAGAATGAATGGACGGCGGACAGACAGATGAGGGTGGTGAACGATCTTGGGGGTGGAAATGTATATTTGGTAATGTTATTTACTTATTAATTACTAGCAGCGTTTGGCGACCAGCTGGTTCGCCATGAGTAAAGCGTTCTAAAATTTTCAATTAAATCACATATTCATTAGCCTTGAAGTAATTCCGGGCATTGATTGGCCTGAAATTAATATTTTCTTTAAGATGATGGACGGAAAGTTCTAAAAGTACACCTTTTCCTAATAATATTCTTTAACTTTATAAATCAGTCAGTTTTAACTATCGGTTATGCTTCCAAAATATTAAAAATGTTTTTTTCGGTGATGTTGCCAAAATATTAAATATGTTTTTTTAAAGAAAGCGAGAAAGGAAAAAAAGTATTAAATTAATGATACAGATATTGCAAACGATTACATAAATATGCCATTAAGTCGGGATTCCAATGCATATCCCGTCTAAATTAAATCAAGTTTACCGTAAATGAAGAAGATTTATTGAGTTAATGATATAGATATTGCAAACGATTGTAGAAACCTTTGCTTTGCTTTGATTTTTTAAAGAAAATATCACATTTTATATTTATTTTATTTTATCCAGTCACGTGCTGAAAGTTGCATTTCTTTGGATTTATTTTGCGATGATTGTTTTTTTTTTGAACTTCCGTGATTGTTTTATTTTATCCAGTCACGTGCTAAAAAAACATGGTTAAAATATTTCTTTAAAATTTTGTTAAAAATAGAAGCTTAAGTTATACATTAAAACACTGATACTATTAGAAGACTAATTTTTTAATCTCTAAATTGATGTAAAAATCATGTTTATGCTATCATATTTTCGGAAGTTATAGCGGAAAAACGTCGAAAGTTCGCATAAATTTTAATTAATTCTAATTCTAATTAAAAATTAGAAAAAAGGGCTCCGAGGTGCACATTCCTGACCTCCAAGGTATACATGTACCAAATTTGGTAGTTGTCTGACCTGTAAAGCGCCAACATGCACACACACACGCACGCACGCACACACACATTGAGATTTATTATAGGTATAGAGTATAGATGAAGGAAAATTGGGTTTCAATGTTTTAAAAATTATTAAAACTGTCTTTTGCGTAAATTATTTGTCTATGTTTAGCGACTTGCTGGTGTTATGGGATTATTAGATGCAAAGATTTCAAATAAATACACTGATGGAAAAAAATCCAACACTAGGAAGGAGCTGTGCTAGATAAACGAAATTTGGTAGACGTGTTTATACATCTGAAAGATGACGTCGATTCAAATTTCGAGCTACGAGCGTAAGTGTGGCGATAGTAGCGACACTATGAACATGCAAATGAGGTTTGCTTTAAATAAGCGCTGTAAGGTTCGTGATCGTTATTTACAGTTGAGATTTGACGTAGTGGGTTAATGTTAATCAAGGAGGCCTCTGAGAAGACGAAGAAGCCATTATCAACAGCTCACTGTTGTAGGACTACGAGAAGGTGGGTTTTCTTTTCGCGATATTGCTGAAAGACTTGGCAGGAATGTATCCACTGTGCATGAGTATTGGCGGCAGTGGTCAAGGGAAGGTACTGCCTCAAGAAGACCAGGTTCCGGGCGGCCACGTGGTACTACTGAGAGGGAAGACCGTCGTATTTGGCGTATGGCTGTGGCTAATCGTACTGCGTCTGCAGCTGAAATTCGAGCAGCAGTTGGCATCACAGTGACACAACGAACTGTTACAAATCGGTTACTTCAAGGACAGCTCCGAGCCAGACGCCCTGTACAGTGCATTCCACTGACTCCAAACCACTGCCGTTTGCGACAAGAGTGGTGTCAAGCTAGAGCTCATTGGAGGACGGAGTGGAGATCTGTTGTGTTTTCTGATGAAAGCCGGTTCTGCCTTCGTCGCAGTGATAGCCGTTTGTTGGTTAGAAGGAGGCCAGGTGAACGCCTGCTAATGATCTGTCTGCGGCTTAGACACACAGGGCCTACTTCTGGAGTTATGGTTTGGGGAGCAATTTCGTATGACAGCAGGGGCACTCTCGTGGTTATCCCACGCACCCTGACTGCAAATTTGTACGTCATTCTAGAGGGTGTTTTCCAACAGGATAACGCTCGCCCTCATACCGCTGTTGTAACCCAACATGCTCTACAGAGTGTCGACATGTTGCCTTAGCCTGCTAGATCACTAGATCTTTTTCCAATCGAGCACGTGTGGGACATCATTGGACGACAACTTCAGCGTCATCCACAACCAGCATTAACCATCCCTGCATTGACCGCCCAAGTGCAACAGGCATGGAACTCCATCCCACAAACTGATATCCGACACCTGTACGACACAATGCATGCACGTTTGCATACTTGCATTCAAAATTCTGGCGGTTACACCGGTTACTAATGTACCAACATTTCACATTCGAAATGGCTCTTCTCGCCAATGGCTCTACCTGTGATCTTGAAACTTTAATATGTTACCTAGACAAATGTATTCCTAAAATTTCATTCCTGTACAGTTATTTTTTCTTGCTGTTGGGATTTTTTTTCCATCAGTGTAATTTATCTGAGTTCGACTTGATGGTGTTATGGGATTATTCGATGCAAAAATTTCAAATAAATAATTTACCTCAGTTCGACTTGCTGGTGTTATGGGATTCTAGATGCAAAAATTTCAAATAAATAATTTAACTCAGTTCGACTTGCTGGTGTTATGGGATTCTTAGATGCAAAAATTTCAAATAAATAATTTAACTGAGTTCGACTTGCTGGTGTTATGGGATTCTTAGATGCATAAATTTCAAATAAATAAGTTAACTGATTTCGACTTGCTGGTGTTATGGGATTATTAGATGCAAAAATTTCAAATAAATAATTTGTCTAAGTTCGAAAAATACATTTTTTGACAGTGTCATCTGTGACAATAATAATAATAACAAACGCTTTCAGCCAAAAGGATGGAATTTGGTACATGGTCTTTATACCAAATTTGTAGATTCCACACAAATTTGAGCAATATCTATTGAGAGTAAGTCTGTCCATCCGACAGTTTGAATATAAGTTAATAAGGTAATTACAACTAGATAAAGAGGGATGACATTCACTACACATATTTAACATTTATTGTGTAATCAACTATCAAATTGGGAGCCAAATCCAACTAGGCGTTGAATGTCTATACTTTCAGAAGTATGCCAACGATGTGACTAAAAAAAAGCATTAAGTGAAATATATCAAATTATGACTGCAACAGTAACTGTGTTAAATTTTGGTTCCAATCGGTTGATGAACTTAACAACATGTTCAACATTTCCTCGACACCTATGTTACAATCCATCATCTACCTGTGATTGTAACATGGGTGGCGAGGAAATGTTGAACATGTGCTCCTTCTGTGTTCCAAGTTTGCCAGAGCAAGACAGAACCTAAGACTGACTCGCCAAGCCATTAATATAAAGTGGCCTCCAGATTTTCATCCAATTGTTTCCACCAGAAGAGCTCTTGAATATTTTTTTAAATTGATTATTAACACCTGTTAAATTTTTCTTATTCTTAACTTATATTTTCTTATTTTATTTTGTTCTTATATTAATCTTTCATAACTGTTACTTTTTCTTATTTTCTTTTATTATTGAATACTTACTTCTGTAAGCCCCTTGTGATACTTTGTGGTGCACGGGGATTTTAGAAATGCTTCAATAAAAAAAAAAGAATCGGTTGATGACAAAAATGCATATGAAACGCAAATTCGATTTTCGAATACTATTAAATGCATATGAAAAAATAATTACCAATAAAGAAAAAAAAAAAACCTCGCCAATTTATACAATAATTAGTAAAAATGCTATAGGTTAATATTTCATTACTATTGTATACGAAAACCGTTCAAGACGTTCCCTGAGATAATACTTTTATTAGAGAGTATGCGAGAAAGGTTTGAGAAGACTACTCTGGCTGGTTGTTGTTTACATACATAACATAATTAATCATCTCATCGCCCCTATTTATCCAGATTTTGTTCAAAATCTCCTTCACTTGGCCAGCATCCTGGAAAATTAGTCCTTGATGTAGAATCTCCTGCATTGAAACTGGGAATGTTTATTTTTCCTTCCGTTCCTGTCAACGAGATGAACCGATTCCGGATGATGTAAGAACGGATCAAAAACCTTGCGTCACGTTCCCAAATCCGATCACTTGATTTAGGAGTCGGGAACGCGGGGAATTCGGGGTGTCCGGTGGCAACAACCTCATCGGCAAGAGGAAGTCGGACTAGAGCAAACAAAATGTTTCTAAGTTCAAGAACAGCTGGCACAGCATAAGCTCCTGGCTAGACAGAAGCAGGGGCAGCAGAATCAACACGGCTTACGGCATCAAGGGAGCGGGGACCTTACATTTTGTTTTGATCGATCTATTCAGGATTAATTCGGAAATATTGTGGTTTTTTTATTATTAAGGTATCCGACTACGTTTGAAGGAAAGTTTTTGAAAAATGGGATATTTAAAAAATTATTTAAGGTACCCGACTACGTTCGGAGGAAAGTTTCTGAAAAATGGGATATTTAAAAAATTATTTAAGGTATTTGACTACGTTCGAAGGAAAGTTTAAAAAAAATGTGATATTTAAAAAATTATTTAAGGTACCCGACTACGTTCGGAGGAAAGTTTTTGAAAAATTGGATATTTAAAAAATTATTTAAAGTATCCGACTAAGTTAAAAACACTGGTTATCGACCACATTGGTAAATGTTTTTTTTATTACTATTCTATTTTATATTCAGAATTTTCTCATCCCTAAACAGTTTATATTTTCTAAGAAAAGGAAGGCCTGACCTATCATCCAGGGTTTTATATACTTTTCTGCTAAAATTTGTCTTTAAATTCAATTTTCTCAAAACTTTAATTTTCATAACAATTCTCCACCAGTTGCATGATATCTCAAAAGCTAATAGAAGTCGTGACGTAAAAATTTCAGCGTGTGTTTTAAATAATATGAGTAATGAAAGGAACCTAAAAGCTTCATTGTTGGTGAAATACTTTTTCATTTAAAGGTTTTTTTACAAAAATTAAGTTGTAAATATATGGAAAAAATTATATTCGTATATTTCTACACATAATTCCTTTGCATTACAAAATTTTTCTTAGATTTTGGTTCATTTCATTCATTATTGTATTCCATAACTTGTGTACAAAGAAAAATAGGATTGCTGCATTACAATTTTGTGTAGAATGTTCACCGTTTTGGTTAAACTTTATTAGGATTTACTACACATTTTCCCATTTCTGAAAATATATAATATTTCCAAATAATTTTGTTGTATCTGAAGTATTTTCTTTATAATTGCCAATACATATAAAAATCATAGTTTAAAAAAAATTCAAGTTTTCAAAATTTTTTCTTCGTACGTAGTCAGATATTTTAAAACTATGGTTTTTAGATGTATTGTCAATCCTAATACAAAATACTATAAAAACAACAAAATTATTTGAAAATATAATATATTTTCAAAAATAGGAAAATCTGTAATAAATTTTTATGAAATTTAACCAAAGCGGTTAACGTTCTACACGAAATTGTGATTCAACAATCCTATTTTTCTTTGTACACAGGTTATAGAACATACGAATGGATGAAATGAATAAATTCTAAGGAAAAACTCCAGTGACTAAGAAGTTATGGGGGGAAATATTCGTATACAGTGAAACCTCGTTACAACAATATTTTAGGGACCAAATAAATATATTGTTGTAGAGAGGCATATTGTTATATCGAGGGCCCACATATTTTGAGCATTTAATAAGAGTTTTTTTATTATTTTTAGTTTAAGGTGCATAACATACTACTTTTAAGTCTATATTTAGAAGAAATTAATTTGTAAAATACTAATAATAGTGATTTAAATACTAAAAAAATAAATAAGATAAATTCAGAAAATAAGCACAGAAATATTCACATACCTTAAAACACCTTTTATTAAAAATAATCCAATATTTTTGTTTGTTTATTCATTTTTTAACTGTTAAGTTCACCAATACTGTATGCATTGAGTCTAGCGCACGAAAATGTTCTTCATTTGTCGACGGAAGGCTTGAAAAAAATGTCCGTAGAGAATTCACAAATTGAAGAGCTTCCTGGGATGATAATAAGGACTACGATGGACCTGTATTATCAATATCATCATCATCTTCATCATTGTTTCCAATCTCATCAGTAATTTCAGAGAGAATATCTTCATCAGTAACTCCTGCGAAAACCATAAGATCATCATCTGCTGTTAAATAGTCTTCTATACTAATTTCAAACTTTTTACCGCTTGTTTCTTCAAGTTGGGATACGCATTTTTTGATGTGCAAAACACATTCTTGATCATCTGAGAGATCATTGTCTATGGAATTTTCATCATTATCAGATTTCTTATCTTCCCTAACACAAAGACCGGCCTTTTTTCAGCAATTCCGAATGGATTTTTCTGTTACTTCCCACCAACTTCCAGCAATATTATCACACGCTTCCTTGACATTTACAGCTTTGAAAGGGTCTTCAACTTTATTTTCAAAGTTTACAAGTATGGAGTCCACCAACCGTTATCTGTAATATCCTTTGAAGCACTTAATTATGCCCATATCAAGAGGCTGTAAAATTGAAGTGCAATTGGCAGGGAAAAAAGCGATTTCGATATTTTGTAGCTTTGGAAATGATGTGTGAGCACCGCAGTTATCTATCAACAAAACGATTTTTTTCTTTTTCTTCTTCATTTCATTGTCTAACTTCTGTAACCAATCGGAAAAAAATTTAGACGTCATCCAAGCCTTCTTATTTGCTTTATACTCCATGGGAAGACTTTTCACTTCTTAAAGCACCTTGGCTTCAATGATTTACCAATGACGAGAGGTTGTATTCTATGCGTTCCTGTGCTATTTGTACACAGAAGAACAGTCAGTCCCTGCTTTGATTTCTTCCCTCCATAACACTTTTCACCCTTGAATGCCAATGTTCGATCGGGTAGGAGTTGGAAAAACAGCCCAGCTTCATCTGCATTATAAATGTCTTCTGGAGCATACTTTTCTAACATTTCTTTCATCTTGTTTTGCCACCATTCATTTGCGTCGTTTATCGGGGCTGACTTTTTCTCTCCGTGAACTTCTTGGAAAGTTATTCCATGACGATTTTGAAAACGCATTAACCAACCATTGCTAGCTTTGAAAGTTTCGTTCACTAGCATTGCTGCAAATTTCCGTGCTTTTGCACATAATAAAAGTCCATTTATTGGGACATTTGTTGCTCTCATCTTTTCTGTGACAAGGTGACCAGACAGGTCTAGATGTCCTTAAATCTTATCAGAATTCCAAAGCTTACTGGGAAATGAGACTGCATACATTTACACTTCACCCCCCCTCACCCACTACAATTCCCAAAAGGGTGGTCTTCATCTGTTTTGAAATCTGAACAATAGCTATTTATTCAGGGATAAGTTGAGTATCCACAATGGTTCTTAATAGACGGAAAAAATAACAAAAGAAAACGAAAAAAAAAAAGCATTTGAAAATCAAAATATTATAGGGAGAAAATAATACTGAAATTTAGATTGAAAAAATCGTTTTACAGAGGTTTATTGTTCTAGAGAATATCGCAATATTGAGGGGAGATTAACATTAGTTTATATGCAAAATCACCGGGACCACAAAACATTATTGCAGTAGTGGGAATTATTGTTGTATCTGGTATCGTTGTAGCGAGAGTTTACTGTATATGCATTTTTTCTATAAATTCACAGATTAATTTTTCTAAAAACACCTGTAAACGAAAAAGTATTTCACCAACAATAAAACTTTTGGTTCATTTCATTGCCCATATTGTTCAAAACACACGCGGTAATTTTTATGTATATACCACCGTTTTTGAGATATCATGTTAACGGTAGAGAATTTTTATGGAAATTAAAGTTTTTTCAATTAAATACAAATTTTAGCTAAAAAATATGTGACCCTGGATGATAGGTTAGATCCTCGTTTTCTCAAACAAGATAAACTGTTTTGGAAAGAGAAAAGTCTAAACTACAAGAAATAACTACAACAAAAATCACCATGTGGTTGAAAACCAATGTTTTTAACGCAGTCGGATACCTTAAAACATATTACGGTGTTTGCAATATCGAATTTTACAAAAGAATGAATAAATTGTGTTTTTATTTCATAATCATGCATATCATGAATCAAAGTTCGCCACATGTATCAATGTTCTTGCATATCATCAATATCTATTATGTATCAATGTTCTTGCATATCATCAATCATCAATATCTATTATGTATCAATATTCTTCCATATCATGTATCAATGTTATGCTGGTCGGAAATAAATTCCGATCAACACTGCATCTATGTCCAAATTTAATACGACCTCAAAAGGTTAAATAAGAATCAGAAGTATCAGTATCACCAATTCATACAAATCAGTATCCTGATTTCTTTAAGGTATCCGACAACGTTAAGCACTGTTTTTTATTATTATTATTGTTATTATTTCTTGTAGTTCAGACATGCCTCTTTCCAAAATAGTTTACCTTTTCTAGGGAAAGGAAGGCATAACTTATCATCCAGGAGAATTTTAAGCAAAACATATTTTTTAATTAAATTATTTGCATTTAACTTCAATCTTCTTAGAACTTTAGTTTTCATAAAAATTCTCCATTATTAACAGGATTTCTCAAAAATTAATAAAGGCTCTCACATAAAAAATTTCAGCGTTTCAAATAATATGGGCAATGAAATGGACCAAAAGTTTGATTGTGGATGAAATATTTCTTCATTTATAAGTATTTTAAGCAAAATTAGGTTGCGATTTTATGGAAAAAATGCATATATATGTATATTTTTACCCATAACTTCTTTGCATCTAAAACTGTTTCTTAGATTTTGGTTCATTTCATTCATCATGATATTCTATAATTTGTTTACGAAGAAAAATTGGATTGCTGCATTGCAATTTTGTGTAGAGTATTAATCATTTTGGTTCAATTTCATTACAATTTACTACAAATTTTCCTATTTCTCAAAATATATTAAAGTTTCAAATAATTCTTTTGCCTTTATAGCATTTTGTGTTATGATTGACAATACATCTAAACAACATAGATTAAAACAATTAAAAAAAAAACCAATTTTTCAAAATTTTTCTTTGGAACGTTGTCGGATACCTTAAATAATATTAAAGACTGTAACACATGGTTTTATATTATAATTAATGTAACAGTTTTCATCTAGCATTCTTCATTAGTATGCTATAAAACGAAATATATATTCAGAGACATAGGGCATTATGATTCACATAGGAAATAAAACATTCATTGCAAAAAATTCGTTTAGAAATTATTCCTAAAAAGTGATACAACTTTCCCTACTGATTCCGAAAAAGATTGAAATAATATTATTTGAAGAAAAATTATGAAATATTATACAACACGAAAGGAAATAGCAGCTGGGTATACAATAGGTAATCCTAGATAGACTTGATAGAGATTATATTTTGAAACACAGGAAAGCGAGCTCTAAATAAAAAAAAAGTCGTTGCAATACTCCAGAAAGAAATTTCATAGTAAGTCAGTTGGGTAAATATAGATCTAATTCGAACAAAAGACAATTTTTTTTACGAAATTTCTCAAGAAGAATAGCATGAAAACCTTATTTATTTATATATTTCATCGTTAAAGATTCATTTTTAATATTTAGTTTTCTTCGTTCATAATACCTCATTGATTTAGAAGCGTCACCTCTAAGAAGAAGTAACGATGTTTTTATAAACACGATTGCGAAGCGTTCTGATAATGGAAGGTGGATCGTGCCTCTTAAGTTGTCCCATCTGAAGCAAGAGGTTTCGAAGGCACCATGCCGAAGTACCCGCTTACTTTACACGGTCACTGTTATTCCTCGGATCTGATGAAACAACAACAGTATGTGTAAGGTCTGTAGTAATGGTTGCATAAATTACCTGGTGTGTTACGCTTTTGGATTACGAAAAAGGGCTGTGAGCAGTTGAGGAGGAATGCAAAGTGGTTGTTCGAATGCCGGTCAAGGTCAGGAAATGACGCCAAGTTCACGGATTTAATTTCGAAGTTAATAAACATTCTCGAGTTTGTAGAAAGTCAGCTTGTTGCGAAACGGACGCAATGACGCATAGCAGTGGCGAAATTTCTCGAACTGTAGTTCAGAAACACTAACGCTGGAACACACGATTAACGGACCTAAGTTGTAATGCGACATAACGAAGCTGCACACGAAAACAGAATGTGCCAACAGACCTCAACATTCTGCCAAAACACAAAGCTTGTGTTAACACATTGCGCAAGGTGTTGTATACTTTCTGGCTTTTAAAATCTTCATCAGAATTTTCAACGCGCTCCCGCTTTTTTTTAATTCTTCATCATTGGATATGCCAACGCTGTTGAGAGAAAATCCCCACAAAAATCTTTTTAAATTTATAAAAGCAATTGTTTTTTATCATTCCATCTAAACTCTAAAGAATTTTATAATTTGTTCAATTTTCCACATATTTTTGAATGCTATAGAAGCATATTTGGCAAACAATCCGATGCATATATGCATATTTTCAATTTGCATTTGGTATTATATTCACATAAAGTATTCTTAAATATTACAATATACAGTGTAGTTATAATTAAAGCTTCCTTTTGAAATGTTTATAAAAGAGGAAAACTATTGGACAAAATGTTATCAAATTTGGCAACAGTTGGAAGGAAGTTCATGGGAATTTTTTTTTTTTATCACTAAAAGTTCAAAAACTCACCACAAGGGTTGACACAGAGCTGATTAATATAGTTAAGCAATATTGGACACGATAACAATGTGTTTAATCGTTTCTGAAACGTGTTACAAAGCATGTTCAACGTGTGTTTTCTCAAAAGCATAGTTTATGGTGATAAATGCATAGTTTATGGAGATGTCGGTGTACCGCATCTTTTAGCTGAACTCAAAGATGCGGTACACCGATATGTGCGTAACATTCCTCCTTATTGGTTAGGAACTTGAGAATGCAGCAATGCGATTTAACTTACTTTCAGAAAATGGTGGATTCCATATTATACATGCTTCGCAACAAGCTGTGGAAACGATTAATCACATTTTAAACCTGTATTTTCATATCCTATTGTGCTTAATACATTGATACAGCGCCATTTCACCCCAGGTGGTGAGTGTTTGACTTTTTTTTGGTGGAAAAATATTCCCATTATCTCCTTTAAACTAAACCGAACTACCTAACTAAACTAACCAAAACAAACTACCAAGTTTGATAACATTTGGTCCAATAGTTTTCCTTTTATGAGCATTTCAAAGGGACACTTTAATTATAACCACCCAGCATTTTATACATGGATTTACTATATAAGGCTTTCTACATTTTAATTATTTATTTCACAGACTTGAACAAGGCTTTAAAGTGTGATGTTTGGTAAAGCATAGGGCCCGCGGTGGTCCGGTGGTAAGGTCTCGGCTTCGGAACCGGAGGTTTTCTGGTTCGAGACTCGATTCCACCGAAGAACCGTCATGTGAGGGGGTCTCTTGTATGTTAAATCTGTCAGGCCAAACGTCCTCCCGATGGTGTGGCGTGGTGTGGAGAGGGGGGTGCCACTTCATGTGTCGTCCTCGTCATCTGACCGTGGTTCAAAATGACGAGGTCCGTCCCAAAATAGTCCTCGTGTTGCTTTAAAATGGCACGTTAATATAACTAAACTAAACTAAGCATTGGTAAAGCATATTCCCTTGTGAAATGAAATATGTTTTATATTTGCCGCAATATCTTGTTTAAAGACATTAAACAACGAGTTTTCTCGTCTTTCTCGTTTCTTGTATTTATCATTGATAAAATGTACGTGTCTTTGAAGGCAAGTACAGCTAACATGAGAAACATTTCTATAAAAAAAATTTTCTTTTAATTCGATACTTCTCTGAAGTCCAACCTATCATTATTGTTATTTTCCGTGATGATAAAGCCATTTATTTGCGTCACAACAGCAGCAGATACAACAGATAACAATCGAGTACAACAGATAGCTATGTTTTCGATTTTTTTTCCGTGTGAAGTTAGTTGCTTGTTTCAAATTTAGGTCCATTCAGACGAAAACCAGAAAAAAACTTATTTTCCGATTCAGAACGAAAGTATTACAGAAATTAATTTAATTAATAGCTGTATTGCATTTCGGAGCAGTGAATGGACTACTTATAATTCAATAAAACGTAATAAAATAAAACGCTGAATACTGTACGCAAAAAAATAATAAATCACTGATTTAAATATAAACAGATAAAAATGTGTGGGTGCCATGTCCAGGTTGCATGGTGGGGACACCAAATCGGTTCAACTAAATCCTTGCTGTTTGGCATGAAAAGGTTGACAATATTTCACGAAACTGGGACTTCCTAATTGAACACGTGCTGGGACATGCTTTAAACATGAATGGCATATACCGAAAAGTAATAAACTGGTAATACTTTCAGGCTTGTTTTATGTTGTCACGCCTTGTATTGCTTATATTCGTGTGCAAAATTATATGCGCTTTTTATTGATACTCTCAGGTAATTGCCCTTTACTTTAAGGATAGATACCATACCTGAATTTTCACACATATTATTATTATTACGTCGGTGCATAATTATCAGGCATTTTTAAACGATATTATCAAGTATTCTTGAATGCTATTTATTATGAAAAAGGAAACATAAAAAATCAACAGCAATCTTTTTTATTTGTTATTACTAGATAGTTTTTTGAATTGCCTGATAAACGCAAATCTAATCTTTCGAAAAGGATTAATTAGGCTCGGGCCATGAGAACAACTAGAAGCAGAGAGTCGAATCTTCAAGCAGAATTTAGAAGAATTAAGGAAGCGGAATGACAGATCAGCTGAAATGCCGTAAACGGTACTGAAATAACGGAATTGATCAAATCGTCCTATATATACACATTAAACTTTCCAAGCGTAAGAAGTCTAGGGTAAAAGCTAGTCATTCATAAATTTAAAAAATATTGCAATTTCTTTTAAATATATCATGAAAATGAAACGCCTGATCATTATGCTCCAACCAAATACAATGAAGTGTATTTTGTATTTAATTTTACAATAAAGTGAAAAGACTTAAGAATATATTATGGAAAAATATTTCTTCCTCTGTTTTTAAAATGATATCTTTGGTTTCAGCGAGTATTTAGTATGCTTCTTAATAATAATGACTATGTCAATAAATGAATAAATAAAGCGGATAAAATCTTTAATTTTATTCTTTTAATTTGAAAAATTAAAGAAAAAGAAATTCAGATAAAAACCTAGTTCAAATAAAAGATAAGAACCTTAGAATGAAGGTTAGAGAATTGATTAGCAGATGGAAATAAAAATTTTTTGAAAGAGATTATTAAATAAACATATTAAATTTTCCGTTTTCTTTGACTTTGTACTTTGAACATTTTGAACAATAAATGCAAACAATTTCTCATGTACAGAGATATTTCGGCTAAAAAGAAACACAGTGATTGACAAAGAAAATAATATTATAAAACTAATGAAAAAAAAAGATTTTGTTGTACTTCCATTCTAAAGTAAAATATCACTGCAAGCATTAATTAAGACCCATTTCAGATGCCAATCAAAATACAATTTCCTGTTATATCAATTTGCGGTTTTACGTAATGATGATGGCTGTTTTTCTTCTCTGTTCGATAGAGCTTACATCGTTTTTGCGTGTGGATACGAAGCGATCCATTAATATGAACTTTTCTAGTTAAAATCCTTACGATAGTTGGTATTTCTGATTTTAAATGATATTACTTCGGAAATGAAATGCTTCGTATTCGCACAGATAAATCCATTCTAGAATATAATGTACAGTAAAAAATGCAAGAAAGTATATTAAATGATCATTTTAATAGAAGTAAAAGTAAAGCAAGTAATATAATTTAAAAAAAAATTCAATTTCTACTTAGGTTAACAAAGAAATTTTTTATTTTAATTACTTTTTATTAAATAATTACAATTAATATAAATGTGTATAGACATATAACAGAATTAGAATATTAAGTGGTAAAAGGATTTTTTTCTTCCCATCGGTCTACACCAGAGGTGTCCAAACTTTTCGCGGCACGGGCCGGATCGAAATTAGATCCATGTTATACGGGCCACATGTATATACAAATTGAAAAATACCATTATGAGTAAAGTAGCATTAAATACTATTAATTAATACTATTTTATTGTAACTTGAAAATACAAAATACTAAACAAACAAAGTATAATTATATAATTATTTTATATAAATTGAAATATTTTCATGCAACTTCTAATTCTTCAAAACGATATTTGTTTATTTATACTTAAGTGCTTCTTTAAGCGAACTACTCAAAATTGCTGATGCTTTATTTAAAACTAAACAATAAGACTCTGCTTATAGTCAACATTCACATGCGTATAAAATTTCTTTTATGTTTGAGTTACCGAAATATATTTTTTATTTAATCTTATAACTTAACAGCGCGATAGACATTTGTGTTTGGTCAAGTACAACAACTCCATTTTGTTGGCCAAGTAGTTTTTCGATATACCTTTATGAAAATGAAAAGGTTTGGGCGAAAACATCATTATGTTTTAAAACCCTCCGCGAGCCGGATAAAATCACTTGGCGGGCCGGGTTTGACCCGCGGGCCGTAGTTTGGACACCTCTGGTCTACACGCTTCGTAACTGACGGTATTTATTCCTCAATTCATATCCTGCTAAATATCTTATATAAGAGAACTTATTTCTCCAATATAAAACTAAAATTAATTAATTTATCAAAAATGACTAATTTTCACAAGCATTGAATTCGCATTCTTCACCTTCGCGTGAAAAGTACTGAAATCATTGCATTATACCGACTGAGTTACTGCCTGATGATTTCAATTTTCATTACAAAATGCTGAAACTCTATTTAAAGTATTAAAAATCAATTAAATTGAATGAATGAATTAATATTTGAAAAAGACTATATTAACATCAAGCTTCATTCACTACAAATTAAAAAAAAATGAATTTGAATTCGAGTGGATGAATAAAAAGGAATATATATATATATATATATTCAATCATGATGATTTTTTCAGATGGATTTGGTTCAAAAGTTGAGAAGTTTGTAAGTTCTAGGAAATTAAATTTTATCGGCATAGTTTTTTTTACTGCTCATTACTATGAACTTAACGATAACAGCTCGATCTTCTAGTTACGTCCCCTAGCAGACACTATGCGCCTTCTTAAATTAGAATGATTGTGTTTCGCAGCTTATATTACAACTGCTACGGAAAGGAGATTATAGGCATTGAAATGTGGGCTCTCCTTTATAATCGTTCTTTGGGATTGCGTTTTTTGTAGTTATCATGTTCATTTGCATACAGGCACATAGACAAACCTCTCTTGGAAAATTTCCGTTTAAAATGCGATAGATATTTACAAATTTAGCGTAAAAACCACATGCCAATTTTTATCTGCCCAGCTCAAAGTATGTTTTGAGTTATCGTGCTCATACAGACAAGCATAATTCCAAAAATATACTTTTCTGATTTATGAAGCTATGAAAAATGGAGATTCGTCCAAAATGAAGCTTTTATACATCACAATGCTTCCTCGTAGAATGCTTACAACAGGAAAGAGCAAAAACTACACATGCAAATCTATATGGGAGAAAAGAGCAGCAACCTCAAATTTATCAAAAAGCTCAAAGAGGAAGACCGCGTTCGAGACAGCTAGACGAAATTGGAAATGATTAAAAAAAAAAAAAATCAGTTCAGACACTCTCTGACAGGGGATAACTAAAACAAGTAAAATGAAAATAAAAATCTTCAAGTAAACGGTATCTTTATAACAAACCAGTTTCTGCAGCAGTAAAAAGAAAGAAAAAAAAAACAGGCATTAAACTTATTCCATTAACAAAATAAAAGAAAAGAAAAAAATCGGGAGGGAGGGGGGGGGTCGAAGTGACTCCGCCGTTCCTTGTGGATCGACACAGTACAAGCAAGTGGTGACATGGACTAGGAAGGAACCGGTTGCAATGGTGAAAAATCATTTCTTCTGTAGGCAATTGCGGCACATTTTTTTAGACTTACGTAATGAAAGTCAATGATGTTCTTTTTTCGGTTTTTACATCAGACGTCGGAAGTACTAATAAATTTGTAAATGGAAGGCAGAGAATGAAAGCATGTTTCAAGCGCACAAAACAAAAACAAAAATGTGCCATGTATCTGATACATGCATGGAATAAAAGGAATGGATATGTTTAATGCATTAGATTAACATCCGTCATTATGAACATTTAACACTTATTTCTTCATTTAATTCATGTTGATACATGATTGATGGGCAAGGTGATTATAAATGAATATCCCAACTTTGCAGGAAAGAAAATAAAACAAAGTTACAATTTTGTTGTTTATCGGAAATCGTAAACAACAGTTGAAAGTTTTAATTTATCATAATTATAAGCGTCCATTACCACCCCTTTCAGAGATTCTACGATAAAATATTAGGTTGGGGAAAAAGAAATTCATTATTTTTACGTGAACTTCAAGACTTTATATAACATTGCCTGATTTAGGTCAAATATGCACCATTTTGGTCTACAATTTATTGCCATTTTAAAGAAAGCTTCATAATGTCTCTCTCATAGATGTCTTGGTCCCGAGTGACAAAACACCTCTTGTAAACGACTTTCACAATCTTCTCTTGATGCCAATTTCTTATCACTTATAAAGTTTTGCAATGCAAGAAAAAAATGGTAATCTCCTGGTGCCAGGTCCAGACTGTATGGTAGATGCATCAAAACTTCCCAAACAAGCTATCAGAGTTTCTAATATTAGGTTGGGAAAAATTGCAAAACATATTTCTAAAATAATTCACATTTACGCAAAATATAATTTATGATTCCTTGTCTAATCATAACAAGTATAAAAAGATATTTTGGGAAGTTTAATTGAGTCGTTCTGATATAATTTTAATACAAATCAATAAAAAACATTAAATATAGATATACATTTAATAACTTTATACTTTTAGTTTCGATTTTCCTACGTAGTACATGCGATTACGATTACGATTTTACCAATTACATTACAATTACAACGATTTTACCAATTACATTACAATTACAACGATTTTACCAATTACATTACAATTACAACGATTTTACCAATTACATTACAATTACAACGATTTTACCATTTATTATGAACTTTTCGATGATACGTTCGCGTATAATGTGAATTCTTATATTAAGATTAATAAACGGAGACTTATTCATATTTATTATTAGAGCTTAATAAAATGCCATATAATTCTTGTGACCGCTTTTGTAATATTAACCATAACTGACTGTGATGGCGTCAAGAGACAGCGCTATCTGATACTTAAAAGCTCTATGAATCAGTTCAGATCCAACGATTGCATGTTATGCACGATTTCATTTAAAAAGTATTCTAAATTTTTTTATGCGAATTATTTGTGTACAACGTAACCTGTAAATAAATATTTATTACACTACTTCGGAGTTTTTACTGAACCCTTTAAGGAGCAAACAAAAACATTTCCACATATTTAAAAATTTATTTAGAAAAGCAGTTATCAGCTGTTAATAGCTGTAACTGAAATTTTAAGTATGTAAAAGCCAAAAGCAACCCAAGCAATTAAAATTTAAAGCTATGTCTGAACTTATATCAATTCTTCTGATAGCGCATAAAATGCGATTTCCAAATAACGCGAAACACATCATTCCTGTTGATTTGATGTATTTTTTAAAAATTGCAATTCTATTTAAGAAAGTGCAGTTTTGTTCAGAAAAGCCTACAGAGAAGTGGTTTCCGAATCAGAAGAATATTGGTTCAATACCTAATTCCCAATCAATTATTCTGCAATGGTTATTACTAGATCTGTTGTAATCAAACATGGTGGAACAGATTTCATTTAATGGTAGTTTCTAAATATGATTTTTATTTCAAAATAGTTCTTTTACAATTTCAATAAGGACGAAGCTGATCGAACTGGGACACATTCATATCTATAAAATTGTTCTTTTTTTAATACTAACAAATTTTACCAGCCTTCCCCCCTCCCCCATAAGTAAGATGCATGAATTAATTGCATTTTTATACTGCATAACAACTTCGACAATTATTAAGCAAAAGTTTATACTTTAAAGAAAGGCATCAAAATCAATCAATTTGTTTAGTTTATTAGTCTTAACTTAAAAACGTTTCAAATGAAAGTTCCTGTGACTTACATCACTTTGATAAGTACTAAAATCATGGTTTTGATCCCCCCCTATATCCCCCCCCCTATATATTTTTGTTTATAGGGGGGGATCATGATCTCAACATGATTTGAGTACTTGGAATCAAACCATTATTTTAGCACTTGTCAAAGTTAATTATTGCATTTTTAATACGAATTAATTGCATATTTATATACTACAAAACAACTTCGACAATTATTTAGCAAAAATTTACACTTTAAAGCAAAGTCTCAAAATTCAACTACCTGAAATTTGTTTAGTTTGTTAGTCTTAACGTTTCAAATGAAATTCGTGTGACTTACGCCACTTTGACAAGTACTTAAATCATGGTTTGTATCCCCCTTTTGGTACTAATGGCAAAACGCATTAAGGAAAGGCGCAGAAATAAGCCAAAGCCTCACGAATGGAAGTGTTAAATGCATGTTGCCAAAGAATCCACCAATCATCAAGGGGGAGAGGTGTGACTGACCAATTGGAACTTTGCGTGGCAAATGATTCCAGTGAGGCAACAAGTTCCACGGTTTTTCCCCAGAGACTACTAAATGATCAACTTTTTTTTTTAGATCATATTAAAGAAACGATTAAATGAAAGTATAATTCAGATCATAAAAAGGATTACGAATTAATGTTTTATGGCTTGAAGCTTAATAAAATCCTGCTTATCATTCAACTAAGAGCATGAAAAAAACATTTTTTTTATTAGCATTTTTTTAAGGTAATATGATTTCTATATAATTAATTACTAATTTAGATTTAATATATCTGTTTCAATGCATGTGAAAACAAATGCAAGCATTTTTGTCATATAATTTGATTTTATAACAAACCTAATGTTGTTATTATTTCTAATGGCCCTTGTCATTGACAAGCTCGCTAACTAAAGAGTCATTGTGATTTAATCCCAATTTTTGCGTCTCAGTTTTTTCAGTAACGCCACCTAAGGCCAAGAGTACGATTTAGCTACTTCATGCTTCACATCCACTTGCACAACCCCTTTTTACAGGGGGGTATATTTACACTTTTCACAGATAGAACACAGAATAATAACCTCGCTCGAACCCGGGATGCCCAGAACAGGAGGTCGGGACCTAAGCCAGGACGCAGGCATAAAGCTAATAAATAACTTAAAGGGGAAAAAATTCGGCGTGTGTTTTAATTAATTGGTAGCTTAGAAAAAATTATTTTTCCGAGACTCGATAGATATCGCTGTAAGTGCGTGCAATAAGAGAAGGTACAAAAACTATTTAATGTATAATTTTGACTTTTTTTCAAATCCTACTATTAGTTCTCACTCACTATATATATTTATATATCTTGTTCAAAATTTGAGTCCTTAGTAAAATACTTTTTATTCATTCATTCAAATTCAAATGCATTTTTTAAAACATCAAAAAAAAAAAAAAAATTAAGCATCAAATTATTAGTGATTTTTGCAGGATTTAAACTCGTATTCTTCACCTTCACGTGAAAAGATGCTGAAATCCTCGCATTTGATCGACTGAGTTACTGTTTGTTGATTTCAATCTTCGATACAAACAGTTAAAACTCTATTTAAAGTATTAAAAATTAATTAAATTTAATGAATGAATTAATAATTGAAAAAAAACACTGTATTAACATTGTCACCCACTACAAAAAACAAACAAACATGTATTTGAAATGAAGTAGACGAATAAAAAGTATTTTATTAACGATTTTATTTATATATTAAATCTTTTATTAACGATAGTAAAAAGTATTTTATTAACAAAAGAAGTTTCATAAACTTTTTTAGTTTGGTGACCATTTGGCAACTCTATTTAAAGTATTAAAAACAAATTGAATTTAAGGAATGAATTAATATTTGAATGCAAAAACTGCATTAACATCAAGTGTCCTCCAGTACAAGTTTAAATAAATGTATTTGAACTCGAGTGGATTAATAAAAAGAATTTAATTAACTATTGAAAATTTGAAGAATATATATAAATAGATATACTATAACTATGGGTCCTTGGTATCATGGTTGGTAGAGTGTCAGTCTCGTAACCGAAAGGTAGCTGCCCTCCTTTCGGAAAAAAACTACATTGCAGACTCATGGCAGTTGGGGAACGTTAAACATGTCGTGACTACCTCAAAGTCCCTGATTCAGTACCCCCTCCTCTGGGGGTACTGAATCAGCGATGAGTCGATCTCTGATTGGGATCTCTATTCTGGCGTGCGGATGGATGGAGAAGTTCAACCGCCCCCTAAAAAGGGCTGTGTCGTCTGTGTTAGAGCAAAGTAGTCTTTTCACCTTAACGGTGCTCGTTCACAACGAAAGGCGCATACTTCTGCCTTCATTCAAAAGAGCTAAATCTCATTCAACTTGGTATAACCAAGTGGCATTTGACAGAACAGAACTATAACTATTTATAGATAGATATAAGGAGAGAGTGAACTAGTAGGAATTGAAATAAGCATCGATATCTTGTATTTGTAAATAATTCGATCCTTATTGCTACCACATGTTCTGCAAAATATTTATAATGCTATTAGTTTTCTAGTAAATATCCGTCTAAAATAAACTCCCAAATATCTCTATTAATTTTGAAAACAATTTCTTTTTGGTACCAAGACATGTCTATTTAATTCTTTGAGCATTCTAATTAAGAACAACCTTCTCGATGTTTCAATTATCTCTAATTCAACGAATATCGAATGAAGAAATGTATACTACAAATGATGCCCGATCCGTTTATAGGTGAGAGTCACAGTGAATGCAGGAAAAAAATTGGATCACAGGAATAAATGAGATTAGGAAACAAAGTATGAGGATGATTTATTTCCAAGTGACATGAGTATAACCCCAAGTGATATTAAGAGTCTTAATTATTAGCGTCTGTCTGACAGTAATTGCGACAGTGTGAAGAAACCACTTTAATTAGTATTCTGTGAGAGTAGAGGTTGTTTTCATTTAATGCCTTGCGTTAGAAATCGTCTGATTTTTTAAGATTGGATCTAAGTCTGCAAATTTGTCGACCAGAATGTTCTGGTAAAGGCATTTAAAGATATGAAAAATGTTTGTTTTTAGAGGCATTTAAGTGTTTTTGGAATTTAAGAGACAAAAAAAAAAGCTATAGAATTCAATTGCTTCCAACTTAATTTTAAAAAAAATCTTCAACAGGAATTTTTTTTCTTTTAATTACTACAAGTTTCTTTATTTGGTAATAGAAAAATAATGTATGTCAAAAAATAAAAATAAACTTCGAAAGAAAAAAAATTAAATATCGTTAAAAGTGTTAAATGAGCAGCACGATTACCAACTCGAGATTAAGACGATCCACGTTTTAGATGCCATTAAGATCAAAACCTCATTTTTGGAAAATGTCCGTCTTTTTGTCTGTATTTACTCAAAATCTATTTGTGCTAGATGGCTGAAAATTTGGTATACAGTTTATATACCTAAATTTGAAGATTTCGATCAAATTCCGAGTAATTTTTTTTTCAGAAGTAGTCTGTTAGTTCGGCTGTAGAAAGTCAAGAGAACTAGACAACTAAGATTGCATACACAGAATTAACATTTACAGTGTAGGCCAAATTTTGAGTCAAATCGTATTATGAGTTGATAGTCTGTCAGTCTGTACTTTTAGAAACACATAAAAACAATAATTCAAAAAAAAAAAAAACCCGAATTAAATATATCAAAATTGACAAGAGATTTTGTGACTACAAACGCAGTTTTTGTTACGAATTTTTGTTTCAATCAGTTCAGAAAAAATATGTAAAACGCATATTCGTTTATTGGATGCTATTAACACATATCAGGGATAAATCGCCAAGGATAACACGATCGAGTTAATTAAAAATGCTAAATTCACGCCAAAGTTAATATTTCTTAACTATTGCACGCCAATGTCATGTAAGGCGTTCTTTGGCATGACAAATATATTTGAGTAAACGAGAAAAACTTTCAGAAAACCACTCCCTCAAGTTTGAAATGAAACATCACAAAGGCCTTACCACACAGCGAAATATCGTCCGTACTTTTCGTCAGCAAACAACAACGTCACTTCAAAGTTTCACATGATTGGTAGAATTTCGTTTGCAGCCAATATTTCCGTCACTATCGGCATTTTCAAGCTGGTTAAAAAAAGTTGACGATTACAAAAAAAATGCTTGATCGGTTCTTGAGTTTAGAAACGGAAAACTGCTGACAAAAAATGCGGTCGATACTTCGCTGTATAATAAGGCCTTAAAAGAACAAAACAATCATATCATGCCCTAGATTCCAACTACATTCGCTACGCAAAAGTCATATGGTAGAAAATACAATTCCATTAAGGAATGGATGATATGTGCAATTATGTTTTCTATATTATTCTGAAACCATTCTAATTGATCGTTCTTCAAAAGACCAAAAAATAAATCAAATGCACATTCCGGACGATGCTGAAAGAATACCACTGAAGAAGGGGAGGTGGCGTACGTGATGTGTGCGCATGGCTGGCACGCATGGGCGCGTGACCTCACACCGCGGGAAGCTTTGGAATGTTAAACAAATATTTAACACAGGAGTCTTCAGCGGGCCCTATGGGACGCCCAACTGCTGATTTCGAACATCCTGAAGCGTTTAAAAACACCGAGAGTGTCTGATGGATACTGCTTCCGATTCTTGTTCTAAAAAGTGAATCGAACAAGATCAGGTTTGGAACAGAAAAAATAAAACTGACTTTTAAATCCCATTTATGCAGGAAACGCCTTTTTTTCCGACCCCCCAGAGCGTGTCAAGTGCAAGAAAAGAAGAAAAATCCAAGACGCGTCAATTTCAACATTGAAAAAAAAAAAAAAAAAAAAAAAAAAGGAGTCTATGCGAATATTTTTTATTTGAAGTCTTTAAATGAAATATTTTAGATAAAACTGGTTTTGACATCATTTTTTTGTTAATTGAAAATGGAAGAATTTAACTCAAAATTTTGATAACGTTTTTTTTATGACCCTCTCAAAGATTTTTTACCAGTAGTTACATACCACCGGGAGGAACCTCGAAATGAGGATAAGATGCTTCTGGTATGGTGGTTGGATCTCTTTACTAGTAGTTACGTACTCTCTCTTTACTAGTAGTTGTACTCTCTCTTTACTAGCAGTTGTACTCTCTCTTTACCTGTAGTTGTACTCTTCTTTACTAGTAGTTAAGTATCGCCATTGGGGAGCACCTCGTAATTGAGGATGAGATGCTTCCGGTAAGGTGGTTGGATCCCGCCAACTCGGTGGGCACAATAAAAGGTAGGGTTCTGGCCCTCCCATCGATGAAGGGATGTACTCCCTAAGGGAAGGGTTGTACCGTGGCCAGTAAAGGCCCTTAGGACTCAACCATAGTACCCAACTGTGTTGCTGCAGCGGCGGATTCAGTCTTGCGAGGTTAATCTGTGTGCCTTAGTGGCGGGTCGGAGGTCAGTGGACTTACCAGTAGTTATGGAGTTCTTTAATACAATATTTTTGTCTGTAAAAACAGACACTTACTGATTCCCCATTTTTTTAATAATAGGTTTCATGGTGTAGTAATAACTGTACATGCCAAACAGAAATACTCAGAACTCCTACGAAGGGACTTTGCCGTGGTGGCCCGGTGGTAAGGTCTCAGCTTCAAAAGGGAAGGGTAGCAGGTTCGAGGCCCGATTTCACCGAAGAACCACCATGTAAGTGGGTCTGGTGCACGTTAAATCTATCAGGCTAAATGTCCTCCCGCAGGTATAGCGTGGTGTGGAGAGGGGGGTGCCAGTTCAGGTGTCGTCCTCTTCATTTGACCGTGGTTCAAAATGCCGAGGTTCTTTCCCAAAATAGCTCTTGTGTTGCTTCAAAAAGGGGCGTTAATGTAACTAAACTAAACTAAATCTACTTAAGTCAACAATTTTTCTTTTAAATTTTAGTTACTTTTTATTAAAATTATCAAAAAATATAAAACTGATTTTTGCAAGAAATGAAGAAGCATTTTTCACTTTTACGCGAAGAATAATGAATTCCTAGCATTTTACCGATTGAGCTACTGCCTGTTGGTTTCTATTTTCATTACAAACTGCTAAAATTCTTTTTAAAGTATTAAAAATTAATTGTTATTAAATAATTATTAAAAATTAATTATTAAATTTTATTAATGAATTTTTTTTTTTTTAAATGAACTGTATTAAGATCGAGTGCCATCCATTATAAGTTTAAGAAAATGTATTTGAACATGAGTGGACGAATAAAAAGAATTTTATGAACGATTGTAAATTTGAATAAAGTATATAAATAAATATATATATATAGAGTGTGAACTATTATCAGGAATTGAAAAAGTATATATATTTATAAACAAAACCACAGCCGAAAATGTGATCAGTCTAGAGAATTAAATCTTCATTTCATCTCTTTTATTTTTATTATCAGAAATGAGTCAATAAACCAAACCAGAAATAAATGGAAAAATAACCCAAATGTTTTGAATGACGAAGTTATTATACCTGAGACAATTTATAAGCACAGAATCACTATTTAAATTTTTTGTATCTACATGTAAGACTGTCCATTGTAACCAAATCCTGTCATAATAATTAATTACTTTACACTTTGGTTTCATGGAGAGAATAAAATTAAAAAAAATGAAAAAAGACATACGGATGAATAGAACTTGTTTAAATAATGTAACGCCACACCTCACATCTATCATATAAATTAAATTCCAGGTTTTTCGATATCATATAACTGACAAATTAGAATAGTAGCATTGTGTTACAGCTTGAACAGATTATTAATAATAAAAGTAAAATGAATACTGAGGTCTTTTCAATTGCGTCATTTTTTTTCTCGTACGGAAACATAAATGATTGTATATATTTTCAAATTACATCAACGCATTTGCGCAAGTAGTAATACTTTCATTTAATTCACTTTCCTTCACTATTTTTGGGGATTAGCAGAGAAATTTACATTAAAATATCATTACAATAAGGGAAAAAATGTAAATTATTTATGTATTTCCTTCTAAGTCATTTCCAAAATGGCGGACATAATTCAAAAGTTTTACCTTTAGTTATAGGGAACTAATGAAAATTATTACCTGAAATTAATTTAAATTTTCCACTTCATTTTCGGAAACAATTATAAGGGAGACACGATAGATAAATTTGTATCGTTTTCTATAAAAGAAATTTCCACTTTATTTTCAAAATGCGCAGTATCCTGATTTAAACAATTACGCACACATGCTTCAAGAAAAAAGAACTGCATATAATGAAAAATGTTTAATTGTAGGGAATAGATTGTAGCATTAATACAATCAGCTTTTTCAGCCATATTCAGTAAGTTATCGTAGAATTCTCCCAGACAGAAACATTAGGCACTGTGGAACTCTTAAATAAAAAAAAATATAAAAAAGTCAGAGGTGCTTTATTACAGTGTTCCTGATAGTAATAGAAAGTACTTTCTATAATCTTCCAAAATACTCTTATGTTAGTTTATATCAATATTATTAATGTGACAGTTTGAATGTTTGGATGGATGTTTGTGACTCAATCACGACAGAACGGCTGAACGAAATTGGATGAAATTTAGTACAAAGATAGATTATACTCAGGAATAGAACATAAGTCTCAGTTTTTATTCTTTAAAAACTGATTTACGGGCCAAAAAGCTGAGGCCAAATCCCGCCAAAGACAAGAGCGGCTGCAGTTTTTTCCCTCCAACAATAATCAGGTTAGGCTGAGCAGAATTTCGACTGATTATTTCAAACGATTCTGTTTATTTTTTTAGTGTTTGATGTATTTAAAATCAAATGTTGTTAAGGAATCAATCTTTCGAATTCATTCTGAAGTACTTTTGAATTAAAAGAAAACCGAATCAAGGGAATAAAAAATTTCTGCATTGCGTTACCCCAACTGGCGTGGAATAGCTAGCCATGTGCGCTACGCCAATTGGCGTTGAAAGTTCAAGCGTGATTGTTGACAACTGTGTTTTCATTTAAATTAAAAGTTTAAAAATTGTGTGTATAATAATGTTGTAGCTATCTCAATCATCATCAAAAAATAAAATGGATTTGACTTTTTAAAGAAATACGGTCTATATTATGAATAGTGGATGAGTGAATAAAATACAAGAATGAAGTCCGCCCTGTAAAGAAGGTTGTGTCGCATGAATAAGATATGTCATACTCTTGACCCTAGTTGGCGCTACTGAAAAAATAAGAGACGCTCAATTGTTTTTACAGTAAATCGCTGACAGATAACAGTTAGTGGGTTTATAAAGTGCCATAAGTCGCAACAATATCAAATAGCTTTTAACGTTTAGATACTATTAATATGTCATAATCGATCAATACATAGCTTCGAATTATTTATTCTATCACTTCTAAATTCCTTGGAAATGTATTACAAATAATATCAGACAAAAGAAAAAAAAAATTCCCAGTTTTTCCTGACGATTAAGATAAAGATATTAGTTTTATGTGTTAACAATCGAGAAATGCAAAGAAATTCTTCTTAAGTTTCCGGAGTCTTATTAGAAGATTTCACCAGATTACTTGACTGTTTTATTAAAACTTTATGGATTAGCATCGTTGGAGATCCTAGGATAAACACGAACGAGTAAATGAAGGGGGAAAAAAAAAAGCTGTCGCGCGCCACGAAGTCTCGCGATTATGTTTCTGAATAGTAAACTTTTCCTTAAACAAAGCAAACTTGCACGAGCAAATCCTATTTCGATGAAAGCTGATCCGATTTATGTGCGAGAAATTCCTCTAACCAGAAAGATTTAATCTCAACATTCGTAAATCTGACGTCACAACCAACGTCTGCCGTATTTTGAAAGGTTATAGACGGAGAAAATGCAATTCTCTATTATAAATAACACTACCCGCAATTTAGATATGCGTACATCATTTTATGTAAGAAACAGCAACATTATGGAGAAATCAAGCTCTTAAGATAAATTTTAAGAACGTGCTTTTTTATTAAATTAAATTATTATTATTCTATATCCAAATAAAATAAACAATATAAAAAAATTCAATTTCAATTCCTATTCAGGTCAACAAAGAAATTTGTTATTTTAGTTACTTTTTATTAAATAATAATAATAAAATTATTATCAGAAAATAATTGATTTTTACATGAATTGAATCGCATTCACGTGAAAAATACCGAAATCCTTGTATTTTACCAATCGAGCTGATCTTAATTTTCATTATATACTGCTAAAACTCTATTTAAAGTATTAAATATGAATTAAATTTAATTAATGAATTAATATTTAAAAAAATACTGTAAACCCGGCATTAAACTAACACACTAAATAGTAACTAATTTCATTTTCTGACTAAATAAGAAACCACAATGGTTTGATTAATTTTAGTATATATTTTTTAATTCCTTTTAAACTAATTAAATCAAAATATTAACTAGTTTCATTTAATGGCTAAACAAGAAACCATAGTTGTTTGACAATATAACCCCCGATTTCAGCAGATCGCAGGTTGGGGACAGGGTTTCAAAATGGCATATTCGCTTTCACATTAGTATACTTGTATACAACTGACCACCCCGCCACCACTGAATGTAGCAGTATCGACAGGATTCACATCAGTATACTGTGCAGATTAAAACAGTTTCCATCAAACTTAGTAAGAAATATAAGTTAACTTAACTAACCACATCTTGTGTTGAAGAACTTCTTTTTAGAAGGGATGTCTTATCTTGCAATTCGTGGAAAGCTCTGAGTTCTTTCTAGCACGCAATGTTTCTAACCCACAGTGAATCAATCAATGATCGCCAAACTCCTGGTAAACACGACCAGATCTTTGCCAACAGTTAAAGCGATGATAGCAGAGCAGCAGAAGCAAGCGACAATAGGGGATTATGTCATTCGACTTTGGCAAGGGGTGGGGTGGGATGGAATAATGATCTGAAGCACGAAAAAGGCCTTATAAATGTTTCATGAGTCTTGTTCCGCATCAAACGATTTCTAGGATGCATGGCAGACGCTTGCAATCGAACAATAAAACGACGTTCATTTTTTTTTATTCACTCAGAGAACAATAACAGAAGCCGTTCGCGTTCTAATACTAAGTGTTGAGTTGATTGGATGAGATATCGGCTGTTTGATTAAGTTAAATGCAGTTTATTGCCGACTTGTTGTAATGAATACAAATTTAAACCGTCCATGAGAGCAGATGTTGAGATAATAAACAAATGAGGCTTACAGAAAGCTATTAGCTATTTCACCATAAATAATTCCTCACTAAACCAACATTTATGTAGCAACATTAATTTAATTACAACATTTGCATATTGCTTCACCTATACCTCATACGCAGATGGATTATAAACAATGAAATTTAATAAAAACAATCACATTTGCATTAGAAAAGTTTTTTAAATTTAACACGCTCACCTATGCCTCATAGGTAGATAAGATGGATTATAAACAATGAAATTTCATAAAAAATACAATTACATTTGCATTAGGTCCAAATTTTAAATTTAACATGCATGCTTCAAAGCGGATAAGATGCATTAAAAACAATCGCGTTTAATCAAAACGTAAACATTTAGAATTTAAATTTACTTCTCTATTATAAAATTAACCCTTCTTAAAATCACTAAAACTGTTTTCCTCTTCTATAGCCACTACTTGAGTATAAAGCTACGAAGGAAAATTATATTAAAGTTAAATAATAGAAAAGGAAATTTGCAAAGAAGGGTTTTGGAAAAATTGTCTTATGAATAGATGCCAATCTAGTCATTGCCTATAATTTCATACATACGTAATGACATTTTAAAATTTAATTTAATCCTAATTAATATCCAAAGTTTTATCTTAATTCAGCCCATATCAAATTCATTCTTAAATATTTGCTTATTTCATGCAGTACAATTAATAAATTTTTAAATGACAAGGTGAAATTGAAATAGGGAATCAACAAATTAGTAGTTAAGTATTTTGAATCAACAAATTGACAGGCTAATTTTATGTATCAGTTTTGCTAACTTTAAACTTGATAAATAGAAAAATATCCTTTTTTTTCGAATATAATCTTTCGAATATATAATATAAACAAGATGTTTTCTTTTTACCATTTTGTAACACTGCCTTTTATTCGATGTTCATCAAATAAAATTCCCTCCCCCCCAAAAAAAGAGGGGGAAAAAGAATTTCTAGCTATCTCGGAGATGAATAAAAAAAGTAAATGAATGAATTTCAACATCGCATACATGCCCCATCGATAACACCCATTCAACATCGCTTCCCCATCGATAACACCCATTCAACATCGCATACATCGATAACACCCATTGAAAGACAAATCTAAGCTAGTCTTTAAAATTTTTATAGCGGCACAAGAATTTTCTCTCAATTCTTATTTTAATCTTAACAATAGAAAAGCAATTTTTAAATTCAATCTTCCAACACAAAAATGTTAAAAACTATTAAGAATGTTCTTTTCTTACAACACTTTCATAAACTATCTCTTTATTAGATGCCCATCCAACAAGGTTTCTAGAGTGAAAAGAATTGTCAGCCATCTCATCATTCAAGAAAATAAATACATAAATACGTTTTCCAACAACGGCATGCAAGCATGGTTCAGCACTAGTAATGATGAATTTTCTTTCAAGTCTTTTACTTTGTTTCTTAATTTAATCTTAACAATAGAAAAGCAATTTTTAAATTCAATTTTCCAACAAAAAAGCACCAAAAAATGGGTAGAATGTTCTTTTCTTACAACGCTTTCATAAACTGTCTATTTATTAGATGCCCATCTAACAAGGTTTCCAGAATGAAAAGAACTGTAAAACTCTAAAAAAGAACTCTCTCTCTAGAAACAGTCACCTCGTCATTCAAGAAAATAAATGAATAAATACGCCTTCCAACAACGGCATGCAAGCATGGTTCATCACCAGCAATGATGAAATGATGAAATTTCTCTCAAGTGTTTTACTTTTTTCTCATTTTAACAATATAAAAGCATTTTTTAAATTCATTCTTCCAACACAAAAACGCTAAAGAATGGGAAGAATGTTCTTTTCTTACAACAATTTCATAAACTGTCTCTTTATTAAATGCCCATCCAAAAAGGTTTCCAGAGTAAAAAGAATTGTCAGTCATCTCATCATTCAAGAAAATAAATAAATAAATACGCTTTCCCAAAACGGTATGCAAGCCTGGTTCATCACCAGCAATGATGAAATGAAAAATTTTCTCCCAAGTCTTTTACTTTGTTTCTTATTTTAATCTTAACAATAGAAAAGCAATTTTTAAATTCAATCTTGCAACACAAAAACGTTAAAAAATAGGAAGAATGTTCTTTTCGTACAACACTTTCATCAACCGTTTCTTTATTAGATGCCCAACCAACGAGGTTTTCCAGAGTGAAAAGAATTGTCAGTCATCTCATCATTCAAGAAAATACATTAAAAAAAATAAGCTTTCCAACAACAACATGCAAGCATGGTTCATCAACAGCAAAAGTCCATCAAAAACAATTCCACGACAACATGCGACGTTGCACAAGCTGCCAATCTACGGTAGAGCATTTCGCAAGGAAAAAACAACAACAGCAACAAAAAAATGAGCATCCTCACGTGAGCCAAATGAATTGGTGGAAAAAATTGGCAGGAAAAAAAATGCAATGACCCGATGTTAATGACGATATGGTGAACAGTAGTAGCAGTAATAGTGGAATTCCCTTTCACCGGACTGCTGCCACAATACAGAAATAAAAAAGACCTCGCAAGCGAAACGGTTTCGCCGCAAAGGTGGCAAAATCATCTTGGCCTAGTTCTGGACAACAATGGATTTAGATACAAACGAAAATTCCTCAGCTCCTTTCAGTAGTAGATAAAGTGGGGGAGAGAGGAGTTGAGTTGTGGACAATGCTAACAGGGGAAGAGCAGACGATTGTTAGGGCCTTTTCTTTATAGGATTGTCCTTTGTTAGAAAGTGCTGCAAGACTTCTAGGTGATTGTAACTATATCTAATGCTTTCAGAAATATATTTCTGTTCATATATATTTCTGAAGTGATACAGTTGGGTCGCTAATATAAAATTTATTTCAACTATTTTCTGGAAAGAGTTGATGTTGTATTTTTTTATGCACATATATGAAAGTGATTTCAAAAATTATAAATGGGAACGAAACTAAAATGTTCAGAAGTTAGTTTTATAGAAACATTAAAGAGATCAAAGCTTATGTTTGGTGCTATGGTATTCGGAATAAACAAAATTTATTTATTTATTGAAAGACATTTTTCGTTGATTTAATAAACCATGAATAAAAAATAATTGAATTAGAATGCCTTGTGTTTCAATAATAAATAAAAGAGTCATCATTAAAATTCATTGTTTAAACGGATTCAAATACAAAAAATTAATAAATGTCCCAATCAATTTATGAATTCAATATTTTAAATTATATTTATACAGTCTATATCTATACATAATTTATATTTATATGTAATCTACATCTCAGTAATAATAATAATGATAACTCTCCTATTTTTGCTAAAAAAATTCTTGAAATTCCCAACCAAATATTCAACTACAACTTGAGAAGTTAATATACAAAAAGTATATATTTTTTAATGATTGACAGAAAAATGGTGCCATTAACAATGATAAATATCAAGACAGAATATTCCAATAAGTTTTTAACAAAATGATTGCTTTTAATTAACAGCTACTTTAAGAACTTTTTCAAATTTTTCCACAAATTTGCATGCATTTATAAGGAGTTATAAGTATAATAATTATATTTTAAGAGTAATATAACTATGCACTCATCACCTAATTAATATCTTTAATAAAGCTAATATTTTTACAGCGGAAACTGAGTTGAAGGATTTTATTTAAAAACGACTTAATTTTATTGAATAATGAGATATATTTTAACCTTATTAGTACAGTATACTACAAAGCAGTAAGTTTTAAGCTTAACCTTAAAAATTTATGATAAAAAAAAATAGTTGTAAAAGGCATGATAAATTAAGATTTTCCACTTCTCTTAAAGCAGAATCAGTTGTAAAAAATGCATTTATTCAATTAATTATGGTATTGTTTAATGTTTTCAGATGCAAAATTATTTATTAATATTATATGCTTCATATTGTTCTAAAGATAGCGATGATTGAAAATGGTTTAAAGCACTATTAAACTAAAATACAATATTAACACATTGTAGGACATGATTAAGCGGCACACATCGATATGAGAGCTTTGTGGTAAGAATAAATATAAGATGCTGAATAGAATTTTTGGAAAAGGTAAAAGTTTATTAATAATAAAAATATGGAATTTATGAATCTGGAATCGATTGTCATTAAAATGACATAAAACAATAATCTGGAAATTTGAGTCTTCTTTATCAAATAAAGTTAATAAACGGACCACAAATTCAACTAGTCTAGGCCAAAAACAAACGTTAATGTGGAAGACTATGTGTCATGGTGTGGAAGATTTGATACCATACCAGTTCTAATTCTAGTGGCACAATCTGTGGCAGGCGCTCACTAAATACAGGCGATAAATAACGAGGATAAGGGTGGCTTGCTACATACGCGCATTAAATAACGGATTTAGGCCGGCGTCCTGTCACCGGGGTAGTGTGTCTTCCCCGTGATCTGGGAGTCCCGGGTTCGAGTCTCGGTTCGAGCATGTTTGGGGCTCTATCTGTGAGTAGTATGAATGTGCCCCCCTATAAAAAGGGGTTGTGCAAGTGAATGTGAAGCATGGAGTAACTAGTAAGTATTTTGGTACTGACATCGTAACTGTCAGATATTCCGAGCTGCCACCCCCACTCCAAATTTCAACAGCACACTAGCGAAAGGAAGCTTAGTCCTGAGCGATTTAATGTGCATTTTAGTTTGGTTTAGTTAAATTAACGTTCCATTTTAAAGCAACCCTAGGGCTATTTTGGGACGGACCTCGTCATTTTGAACCGTAGTCAGATGACGAAGACGACACCTGAGCTGGCACCCCTCTCTCCAAACTTCCACATCATGCCAGCTGGAGGACGTTTGAACGTTTGACGTATTTAACGTGCACCAGGCCCGCTTACACGGCGGTTCTTCGGTGGAATCAGGCCACGAACTTGAAATCTTTCTATTCCAAAGCCGAGACCTTACCATCAGGCCACCATGGCCTGATTTAACGTGCACCAGACCTGCATACACTATGGTTCTTTGGTTCCAAAGATCGATACCTTACCACCAAGTCACCGTGGTTCATTGGTGTATAGCGAAAATAGCATGAGAAGCTCGTGAATAATTGGTCAAAACGGATGAATTAAAAGATATGATTGTCTTCTCTAATTGTACGGTGTGGAATAATTATTAATAAATGATTTTAAATCTAGTATTCCTAATATGAAAATTTCGCCAAAAAGCAAACACACCCAGTCTCATAATGTGAAAAATATTTAAAATGCAGCTTACTGTATAATCAAACGAAAAAAATTGCATTATTTATTCGTGAATTATTTCAAAATCGCCAGATAATTATTATCCATTCCATCAATAAAATATTTAAAGAAGGCAATCTTATTTGTATACCAGCATATATATATATTTTTGTACTATTTAAAATTTGTCTTTGAAAAAGAATAGGAAATGACAGATCTTCTGCTTGTGATTTTCCTTGCATTCATCTGTGATATTCTACCTCAAGAAATAAATGTTTACACTCAATGATGATATT
>JAPMOQ010021343.1:544062-597159 GCA_026543055.1 Argiope trifasciata | reverse complement strand
AATTGCAATTATTTAATAAAAAGTAAAACTAAAATAAAAATTGTCTTTTTTGATCACCAGTGATAATTCATTTAAATTTTATTATAAATATTATTTGTCTTTTTTTGATGATTAATTACGATAAACAATATCCGGTAAACCAAACAAGCGACAGATGCTTGTTGGGTTTGGATCAAAATTCAATAGGTAACCAGAATATATACGTTAATTCGGTATATTGAATTTTATCTGTCTAGTTCTACTCCGTTTTGTTGTTATCCTGTTAACTTACATTCAAACAGTCTGACGGCAGACTTTTTCTTTAAAAATTTTACATTGAATGTGATAGAAATCTATAAATTTGGTGGAAGTTCCATACAGTAAAATTCAACTGTTTAGTTCAAACCGTTATTTAGAAGCTATGCTTGTCGCACACTGACATTTTTCAAGAATGTGTTTTTGTATATGAAGCACTCATATTTATCGACTTATTCAATACTAATATTTGAAAGATTCATATTTGTCGACTTAATTGATTCTTTTATATGAAGCACTCATATTTGTCGACTTATTCGATTCTTTTATATGAAGCACTCATATTTGTCGACTTATTCAAGACTAATATTTGAAGGACTCATATTTGTCGACTTATTTAAGAATAATATTTTAAAGACTCATATTTGTCGATTTATTCAAGACTAGTATTTGAAGGACTCATATTTGTCGACTTAAGTAGTATTTAAAGTATTTATTTATATTTGTCAACTCAAATAGGTCTAAAAAATGGAGATTCGTCAAATCCCGAATTCGATATATAATTCTTGACGACTACTTCGTATACAATAAAGCAAAACAAAACAAAAAAAGTTCTTTTTTCTGTGTGTGTGTATGCATTCACTTCGAAAAAGTAACAGGAAGAACAACATTTTATTAAGCATTCGTGAAGAGGCTACAAGTGAAGTTTTCAGTTCACAAGTCTAACTCGCAGTTACTTCTGGCTTTTCTTCACGTCCATTTTAAGCAACGTTACTGAAAACCAGTTCCAACAAAAAGTGAAAACAATAAAACTGCGACATATCAACTTCAGAGATTCGGCATCAATCGCAGTATTAAAAAAAAAAACTGGTCGCTAGCCACAACTTGTGAGCTTATGATTCACTGAAGATTTCCAGAGATAAGAACCGTTTATCGCGGCGGACAGGATATCGTCAAAGGAAGATTCATCCACGAAAAAAAATGAGGCAAAAAAAAAAAAAAAAGAGAATTAAATTCAATCCATCACAATAAGTAAAAATTATTTGACAACTATGAATATATTTTCGCCATCCAAAAAATTATAATAAAGTTTATTATAATTCTTTATTCAGTGAAATCCATTAGACCATTAGATTAACTCTAAATGATCTGTAACTTTCTATTTCCCGCCAAAGTTGGTAATATCCAGTTTGGGCCAGTCGTTTCCAATTCGAGCTATGATTCTAAATTGTTAATAGTAACTTAATCTTAAATTTATATTTTATTATTAGAATATCTGGCGATAACGAATCTTTTCTTAACAAAAACCTTGAAGGGAGAAAAAAGGAACGAGGCATAGCTGTATAAATAACTGCACCAACTGTTCCACCAGTAATTTATTTATAAATCAGATGCAATAATGCTAAAAAACACTTCACAAAATTGCAATAATTTTTCAATTCCTACTATTAGTTCACACTCTCCCTATATATATATTTCTTTACACATCTTGTCCAAATTTTCAATCGTTAGTAAATTGCTTTTTATTCATCCACTCGAGTTCAAATATATATTTTTTGAAACTTGTAGCGTATGACACTTGAAGTTAATACATTTTTTCCATTCAAATATTGTTCATTAAATTAAATTTATTTTTAATACTTTAAATAGAATTGCCAAATTCGTCGCCAAATGGTCGCCAAGCTCTGAGACCACTAACGCTGCACCCGCTCAACACGCAACAAGGCCGATCATAAAATTATTATTATAAAAAGTAACTAAAATCACATTTTTCTTTGTTGACCTAAGTAGGAACTGAATTAATTTAAAAAAAAATATTACACGTACTTTATTTAATTATGTACAGTATGCCATATATTTTTCTTACATTGTTAGACTCATTTCAGGCATTTTTTATGATACATAAGCTTAAATTTAGAAATCTAGGCTAATGTTATGCTGATCTATCCAGGTTGTTAAATATTTTTAATGACTCATTTTTACACATCGCAGAGGGGAATCACACTTATATTTTTAAATTTACTGACTATAATATTCAAATCAAATTTCATATTTATTGACTTATTCAAGACTAATACTTGAGGGACTCATATTTGTCGACTTATTCGATACCAGTATATGAATGACTCATATATGTTGACTTATTCCATATCAGCATATGAACTAATATTTGTCGACGTATTCGATACCAGTATATGAATGACTCATATGTGTTGATTTATTCCATACCGGTATATGAAGGACTCATATATGTTGGCTTATTCCATACCAGTATATGAAGGACTCATATTTGTCGACTTATTCGATACCAGTATACAAGGACTCGAATTTCTTGACTTACTAATACTTAAAAGTCTCATTTTTGTTAATTTATTCGATTCTTGAATTAGATAATATTTGAACTTTCCTGTTCAACAAATGGAATCTCATCATTATGGTTCAGAGGATTTGTAATATTTCATAATTTAATTAGTAAAATGTTTCATTAACCAACAACAATGGTCTTCCTCGAAATTGTCTCAATAAAGGCGCAATTTTTTTCCTTCACTTAAAACTGAACTTCTTGAATAAGGTCATCCATGCCAAGAATGTTTAACGTCTTATCTTCTAAGCCCGGTATATAAAGAGTTTTATGCGTTGTAGTATAGCGTAGAAAATCGAATATGTCTTTTTGAATGCGTATTTTTTTAACCACTTGAAACCAATATTTGATACAAAATCACATATTTAATTTCATTTATCTGAGTCAATACATATTTGAACGATCACGTTTACGTTTATTTTAATTATCGTGTTTACTTATGTAATAATTTGCAGATCGATCAACTCCTCGAAACTTTACTTCAAACATGGTAAAGAATCTACATTTTAGTTTCTGAATTCGTAGAATCAATATTTATCGTGCTCACTCACACACAAACAGCTAGCCAGACAGACTTCGCGTACATGGATTTCATTAAGTATTTGACAGATATCTACAAATTTATTATGAACAAGTAACATAGTTTTCAAAAAATTCATTTCCTACTTAGGTCAAAAAAGAATTTTTATTTTTTTATTTTAGTTACTTTTTATTGAATAATAATCAAAAACAGTATTAAGTATCAAAAATTTTTTTGATTTTCGCAAGACCTGAACTCGCGTTCTTCACCTTCACGCGAAAAGTAATGAAATCCTCGCATTTTACCGATTGAGTTAATGCGCTTTGATTTCAATTTTCATTTCAAACTGCTAAATATCTATTTAAAACATTAATAATTAATTAAATTTAATGAATGAATTAATATTTTAAAAAAAAACTATATTAACAACAAGTGTCATCCATTACAAATCGAAAAAATATATTTGAACTGGAGTGGATGATTTGAACAAGATATGCAAATAAATATGTACAGGGAGAGTATGAACAAAAAGTAGGAATTGAAAAATACATCCAAAATTTTATCCGTCTATCTCAAAACAACTGTTTAGTTGTTTTGTTCGCAGTCAGACAGAGGGATAGACAGTTAGATAAACACAATTTTAAAAAAGTGTATTACTGAAATAGAGTTGTCTTAAACGTAAATATTCGTCAAAATTTCGAGTTCGATTTTTTAAAATACCTTTTACGCTAACCTCTCTTTGTATACGATAAAATAAAAATGCGAGGATATGAAAATACATTTTTTTCAAACACTGCTAAATATAGTACTATTCCCTTAAGTTAAATAGCTAATTCCTCCGAAAACTTTTCATCTGACTGTCTCCAAATCACGCGAGCATTTAATCGAAAAACGGAACCTGTTTATTTAGGTGTTCAAACAGTCGATATTGCCACCTCTTCTCGTATTTGACAGGAAATCGGTTCTCGAGGCACAAGTGGAGGAATCTCGGTGTGTACTTTCGGCCGAACAGCATCTCTTTTGGGCGGAAGCGTGTTTGATGGTGCTTCTCGAGCTGATGGGAACATCAAACAAGGGATTTATTGTCGCTCGTTTGCGTTGAAAGCGATCATCTTAAAAAGAGATAAAGATATCAAATAAATATACACGTACCGATATGGAGCAAAAACTAAAATATTCTTCGCAAAGTTCAACAACGATTTAAAGGATTGATTTTTATAGCTTGAATTTTATAATGATGAGATATTTTGCCAATATTTGCCGGGATTTATTTTAATTCATAATTTAAAATACAGTAAAAGCTCCTTATTCGCTTTTTCCCTATTCGCGGATTAAAAAAATGCCACCCAATTCCTATATTCGCGGCTAAAATTTTTTTTATTCGCGGATCTAATAAGTACATACATAATAATAAAAGGATTCCGATAGGTATCCAACTCAATACCCTTTGCAAAGACCGTCAAATGGACTAATAAAAAAAGTAAAATAGATCTTATTACAATTTTGTCTGAAGTATGTTGTTAAATGCAAACTGCAAACATAGCCGAAATCGCGAATGGAATAGGACGAGATGGGTTTGAACTGATAGAATCAAGTGACATTCAGGAATTGCTTGGATCGCAAGATGAAGATCTGACTGAAACCGACTTGGAGGAAATGTTAAATTCACAGCCCATTGAAGAAAAGGCTTCAACAAGTACTGGTAACGTGACATTTCATTTGAAAAATCTTAGTGAAAAATGGCAAATGAGCTTTTCGATTTCTTTATGAACATTGATCCGTCTATGGAAAGAAATCTTATTTTAAGAGGCAAATTGCTAATGCGACTGCTGTGTATTAGTCTGAATGGAATGAGCTTTTACAAACTGCCAGGCAAGAGAAAATTACAAAATTCTTCAAACTATTAAAGCCTTAAGATAATGAATCAAAATGTTCAAAAACTTCAATCAAATTGATTTTTTTTTGTCTCCTCGGAACGTATCCCCTATAATCCCATATAAATGACCATTCCGTATTCACGGTTTCTGTAGTCGCGACATATTTATGGAACACATATCCCGCGAATAAAGAGTTTTTACTGTATTGATAAAAAATTTATTCCATTTCATTCCAAGAATTCAGTTATGAATTACTATTCTGTTGGGTCCCAGTCATGTCGGAATAATTAGAAATAAGCTAACAATTACATCTTGGCCTTCTCATCCAATGCGGGATCTCGATGTGAAATTGACTTGAGTCCGCATTGGTCACACTCTTATGACTCACAAATAACTCCTGTTTGGTGATCGAGCTCCTCTCTGTTCGGGATGTCAAGTGATTTTAACGATTCGTCATGTTTTTATTGAATGTCCTGATTTTAACTATCATCGTTTAAATTTTCTTAATTCTTCGTCACTGGACATGCCAACACTGTTGGGAGAAAATCCTCACAAAAATATTTTTAAATTCATTTAGACAATTGGTTTTTATCATTCCATCTAAACTCTAAAGAATTTTTAAATTTGTTCAGTTTCCCAACGTTTCGTTTTAGTTCCAACAAATATTTTAATACAACTTTTGTTCTAGCTAAAGTTATGTTATGTTACATTAGAATTTTTTATTTTAAGTAACCATGCAGTTGGCGCAGTTTGGCCACTTTGGCTCTTTTTCCGATAAAACAATAACCAGCCAACCAGCCAAGAATTCCATTTAGTCAATATAAACGAATAAAAGGAAAGAAATACGTATAACAATCTCTCTCTCTATATATACAAATACAAACGTTTGTGACACATAACCGAATAGCATCTCTTTGGGCGGAAGCGTGTTTGATGGTGCTTCTGTAGCTGATGGGAACATCAAACAAGGGATTTATTGTCTCTAGTTTACGTTGAAAGCGGTCATCTTAAAAAGAGATAAAGATATCAAATAAATACGCGTATAGAGATGGGACCAAAACTAAAATATTTTTTGCACAGTTCAACAACTATGGAAAGGATTGGTTTTTATAGTAATGAGATATTTTTAGGGCAATAATTGCAGGTATTTATTTTAATTCATAATTTAAAATATTATTGAAAAAATTATAATCTAAATAGAAGTTTTTAATAACCATCAATAGTCTTTTTTAGTAAACTTATCATGCATTGAAATGCTATAAATTCAATAATTGCTGGCGTCCTGAATTAAGATAGCATGTTTCCATGATCTGAGCATTCCGGGTTCGAGTCCGGGTACAGGCTTGGTTGTTTTTTACTCTGCTTTCTATATGTAAGATGAAGGAACCGCAGTGACCTGATGGTAAGTTCGCGGCTCGTAAAGTGTATGGTTTTCGAGTTCAAGACCCATTTCCACCAAAGAACCGCCGTGTAAGGGGGTTTCTTGCACGTTAAATCTGTTAGCCCAAACGTCCTCCAACTGGTGTGGTGTGGAGAGGGGAGGGGGTGCCAGTCAGGTGTAGTCCCCGTCATCTGACCGTGGTTCAAAATGACGAAGTCCGTCTTAAAATAGCACAAGTGTTGCTTCATAACGAACTGGAAGTTAATATAAATAAGCAAAACAAACCAAAAAATGCAGATTTTTGAATAAAAGTGTATAATTTGATGTAGATAATTGGCACCAATATGTATTTAAGGGTTAAATGAGAAGTTGATATAGATGTCTTCGAAAAAGTTATTTCATATATATATATATATTTTCTGATCCCATTCCATTTTTTTCTTCTATTTAATTAATACAACAGAAAGCTTCGTAAATATGCTTAAATCCGCGGTTATCACGCGGGTATCAAAGATAGATTCAATAACATTTGATTTTAAATACATCAAACACAAAGAAAAAAAATATACCGGTTTGAAATAAATGACCGAATTTCTCCTTACTTTAACTGGATTACTTTTGGGCAAAAAAAACTGGAGCCTTCCTCATCTTTGGCGTTATTTGGCCTCAGGATTTTGTCACGAAAGTTTATTTTCAATGAATAAAAAATGAGACCTTCAATGAACCGGAATAAAAAGCAGCCCATGTTCTATTCCTGACTATAGCCTATCTCTGTGCTAAATTTCATCCAATTATGTTCAGTCGTTCTGGCGTGATTGAGTCACAAAATCCATTCATCCAAACTTTCATATTTATATATTAGGATAGATACACGAATCATTTAAAAACCTTAAAAAATCAATAATCTGGGCGACTAAGGCGGTCACCAAAGGCTAGCCTCCTTATATTCTACACTGACTGTAATAATAAAAAAAACACCAAGAATGCCTCTTGCTGTTTTATCTTCATCAGGAAGCCCACGAGAAGAACTGTCAATTAGATTTCATTAATGGATCGCGTCTCAGAAGAGTATAATCTACGAGAGTAAGAGTATAATCTACGAGATGGTTGTAAGGGAAGAAATGATTGGGAAAGGCGCCGAAAGCAGGATCCCGTATCGAAGCATGACGGGTTAAATGGTAACGTGGTGCCGAAAGATTTGCTGTGGTTTCGTACGGCTTAATCACACGCCGATCAGTAATTGCAACCCGATTTTTTTTGAAGGAAAAAGATATCTCAAAAAAGTTAAATAGGTAGTTTGGTGGTGATTGCAAATACTGGATGCAATTTTGGGTACCTGTTCGGATTGCACAAGTTGGGCAATTTTTTTTAATGACGTCATTTATTTGCTATAAGAAACAATAAGGACTAAGAACTTATTCAGCGTCAGGTGATATGCACAGGATGTAAATTATGTGAATAGCAACGTTTATGTCCTTATCAATTTCCTTAATAACACTTACTGTTTATGTTTGATCGTTTCTACACCCTTTGAAACGGCAACATTTCCACGGATGCAATGATTTGATCAGTTTGATTGTTTCTATTTCCATTTCAAACAACATCATTTTCCCCACTGATACTATTATTTGATCATTTCGATCGTTTCTATTCTCATTCCAAACAACTGCATTTTCCCCTCTGATACAATTATTCGATCAGTTTAAACGTTTCTATTTCCATCTCAAACAACATTTTTTTCAGAACTGATACAATTATTTGATCAGTTCTATCGTTTTGATTCCCATTTCAAACAACTGCATTTTCTCCTATGATACTGTTATTTGATCAGTTTGAACGTTTCTATTCCCATTTCAAATAACAACTCCTTTTTCCCCCTGATATAATTATTTGATCAGTTCGATAAATAAGCGAGAAGGGGCCAGAGCCCACTAGTATGCTATGTAATATTTCACGGATAATTTGGTTATTTCTTTACAGACTTCTCATTATAGTGCTCTAGGTGTCTTTAAAGGGCCATACTTGCCCTGGTTGTCAAATGCCCTGGTCCTCATTGAAACAGCTATCTGTTAGAAATTAAAGCCCACAGATAACTATGCCATTCAGGGTATTTGGTTATCAAATACCCTGGTCCTCGTTGAAGCAGCTCCCTGATAGAAATTAAAGCCCATAGATAATTATGCCATTCAGGGTATTTGGTTGTCAAATACCCCGTTCCTCGTTGAAACAGCTATTTGATACAAATTAAAGCCCATAGATATATATGCCATTCAGGGTATTTGGTTGTCAAATATTCTAGTCCACGTTGAAACAGCTATCTGATAGAAACTAAAGTCCATAGATAATTATGCCATTCAAAGAGCCTTTCACGGATAATTTGATTATTTCTTTACTAACTTCTCATTAACGCACTCTAGGTGTCTCTAAAGTGCCATACTTGTCTTGGTTGTCAAATACCGGTTGAAACAGCTATCTGATAGAGATTAATGCCCATAGATAATTATGCCATTCAAAGAGTTTCCTGAAAGAAAAAATATCTACAAACAGGGAAAGAAAAATGCCATATAACGCGATTCCACACGCCAGTAAAACAAATGGCATCCATGACATGAGAAAAAAATGCCTGATGACCACTTCCAGGTCTAGAAAGTGGACGCTGATGGCCGTTGGACACGCCATCCCCAGTCACACGTGCCTCGTATTTCACGGACAGAAAGTGGAACACACAGGAACCCGTCGTTTATCTCCAGCACCAAGCATCGGAAATAATGAGCCGCGGCATTATCTATGGGGAAGCCGGCGCTCCCAATTATCTATCACGGGAGCCCAGCTCTCTTCCGACTCATAGGGAGATATTTTTAGGCCCCAAACAGGGCCGAGCCTTGGCCCACCCGTTTGCATAACGGAAGTTGTACAGAAGCCGATTGCGATTATCTAATCATCCTCAGCTTCCGAACCGACTTTCTCTCTATGAAGAAATAAATAAACATGATGGAGAAGATGGGTAGGGTGATGCTTAACTAATGTGATTATTCCTTGCTTATTTTAATTACTAGCTATTACCCGCGACTGTCTTCGCTTGGAATTTTTGATGTATATGTAAGAAAAACTATCAAATAATGACAAATAAAATTAAAATCAAACTTAACCTAAAATCGATACATTAAAAAGTATAATCATATAAGAAAAATATATAACATAAACAATTTAATCACAAAAACACACTTCTGACGTAAAAACAATTTATTTACATTGTAAACCTAAGATAAAACAAAACAGAAAATCAAGTCCGGTGCTTTATCTTTGCATTTTTGGTTAAAATATATGAGTTTTATATTTACAGAGACAAAATCAACAGCCACATTTTTTCTTCAAATACGTTATGTTATCATTTCCACAATAATCTCTACCAATGGAGACAGACAGATGATGAGACTTCCAAAGCCAATGAATTATGATGTAGCAAGTGATATGAAGTCCGTTGATTCTTGAGCATTATTAGTAACTGCATCATCTGACAGTGACTAATATTTTCAACAAATTAAAGTTTAAGGCATGGATACAAATCCGTCATGACACCATTTCCACAATAACTTCTACCATTGGAGTCAGACAGATGATGAGACTTTCAAAGCGAACGGATTTTAAACTTTGTAGCTAGTTATATGAAGTCCGCAGATTCTTGAATATTATCACCTGCATCATTTAACAGTAACGGATCTTTTCGATAAAATAAAGTTTAAGGCATGGGTTCATCTATTTCTGTACTACGGAGTTAGTGCCATGCCCCAAGATCTTTATATATATATATATATATATATATATAACTTATGTGGTTCATTAAGGGAAGAAGCTTTTATACGATAAGCATTAGGGTTAGCTCAAATATATATATATTTTTAATTACGTGGTTTTTTTAATTGTTGTTAAATCCATTATATTAAATGCCATTTAATATCAAACATTTTATTCCCATCAACAATATTTCTAGCATTCAGTGAGCTGTATAAGGTAGCATCTATACATTAATCTAGGGGAATAAAAATGTTTCCCATATATTAATATGGTACCCATCCGAAAGACGGTCCACTTCCCACAATGCAGCCCTGCGAATCAGTTACGGGCACTATCAAGGTGCTACCCGCTGAGCCCATTAGAAGCCACCGAATCCCCTTCCATTCATCACGAGATTAATTGCTGCCGAGCAACGAGGAAGTCCATAACGATCGCCTCCCAACAAGAAAAAGAGCACGAAAGATACATTAGAGAGATTGTTTTAGGGGAAATGTAGAGGATCAATGAGGCTGCCCGTCATGAATGGGAAATTTAATTGGCGGCATTCCGTCAGGGGATGATGAATTTCTCTTCTAGTGTGATAAATCACGCAATGAAAGCGTTGGCTTTTAGATGGTGAGTTATATAAACACTGCGCTGAATTCGTGGTTATTTGATACTAAACTCACTGTTATTTGATTCAGAAACTACTCGGGAAGTGTTGGCGGAAAATGAAATAGTTAAGATTATTTTGTACTATTGTCTCAAATTGTTTCCACATCTAATTTCTCTCAGAGTGAGGCCACAGTTTTATCTCAATTTTACCTATACATAGAAAACGATTATTTTGAGCTTGCATTTTAATCATTGCTAAGAGACACATGATATTTTCATTTGACTGTTAAGGACTCAGATATAAAACAAGCAAAGAACTATAAGGGGTGGTCTATGGGTGGACATATGCGTCCGGCTTGGATTTTAATCAGTGCTATGAAACTAAAAAAATTTCCATTTTACTATTAAGAACTTACACATATATGTATCCAGCAAAAACCATCGAGATGATCTATAGGTTGATATATGTATCTGGCTTGGGTTTTAATTATTGCTAAGAGATTCAAAACATTTCCATTTGACTGTTATTCACAATACATGTACGGGTATTTAAAGCTTTGGTGGTGGAGAATGTAGTAAAATGTTTTTGAATTAAAGTCTCAAATTGCCTCTACTGCTATTATTATTACATTATCTTAGAGTGAGGTCACAGTTTTTTCTGAATCTTTTCGTATCCATTTTATGCTTGCGAAAACGATTCATTTTGTGCTTGCATTTTAATCATTGCTAAGAGACTCAAGAAATTTTCATTTGACTGCTACGGGCTAATATATATGTCAAGCAAAAAATATCAGTGGTGATCTATGGGTGGACATATGCATCTGGCGTGGATTTTAATCGTTGCTAAGAGACTCAAGAAATTTCCATTTGACTGTTCTGTGCAATATATGTACGGGTATATAAAGGTTTGGTGGTGAAGAATGTAGTAAAAATTACTTTGAATTAAAGTCTCAAATTGACTATTATTACATTCTCTTAGAGTGAGGTCACAGCTTTCCTTCAATCTTTCCAAATATCCATAGAAAACGATCCATTTTGTGCTTACATTTTAATCACTGCTAAGAGATTCAAGAAATTTATTCCCATTTGAACGTTATGGGCACATATATATGTCCGAAGCAAGCTATTGATTTAGTCCTCAGCGATTGCTGTTGTGAGCTCTATATGCGGTTGAAACGAAGAGATTCAATTCACAGCAGATTGCAATCAAAGTGTTGAAGTACAAAATTTGATTAAGATCTATTTTTATATCAAAACTAGCTGGCATCCTGCGCGTTGCTGCCTCAGAAGAATTAATTTGGAAATATCGTTTGAAATTTAAAATAGCTGTCTTACTTAATTAGGAATGATAGAAAAAATATTTATTTTCGTATTGGAAATGAATACATTCATTGAAATTGATTGATAAGTAAAAGAGAATCGTGAATACTGTTAGTTCTATTTTTTAAATTTTATTATTCACGACTTTAGGGTTGGCAATATATTTTTTTTTGTTTTTATTTTTCCATCTTCAGCAGACACAAATAAGTGCAAGTAATACGTATTCAAGGTTTCACCGCAATCGGATGAACAGAACGGCACTGCACAAGAGACATAAGACAAACATTCATTTTTATTTATATAGATTACATAATTTTTACTATGCCTATAGCCATCCCGTAAGTGCAAGAAATAAGTAGTCAAAGTTTCATCGCAATCGGATGAGCGGGACGGCACTGCATAAAAGACGTATAGACAAACATTCAATGTTTTATATATCTAATACTATAATACGAGGAATGGTTGCCAAGTCGAAAATCGCCCCAGAATTAATAAACTCCGGTAAACTTGGGGGTCTGGGGTTTTTGGCTACGAGGAATCGATTGGCGCCGGTTTTGAAGCGCTACGGTCGAGCAGTTCGGAGTTACAGATGGGATATTTTCAAACTTTATTAGTTCGCCATAATGGCTACTTAAATTTTCAAGAGGTAACATGCTGCCATCTATAGCCAATATGGCGAACTAATAAAGTTTTATGTTTATGCTGTTATAGGTTTATAATATGTTTCTTATGTATGTATATATGTTTGGTTTTTCTAAATAAATTTGTCAAAAATATTGAACTTCAACACACTTCAATCTTTACCTTTGTATAGAATAGTTCCCTTTCCAAACTCTAACTTTGTTTAGAATAGTTTACAATGGTGCACTTTAACCGGTTATCTTTTCACCAATGGTTTCACAAATTTTCTTATGGCATGTATTGTTTTGATAAATCACAATTGAAAATTTAAATCTTCGAGTTAGCTTCGATACCTGTTTTCTCCGAGCGGAGCTCGATCACCCGCTGGTATAGATTTTATACCAAATTTGAAATTTGAAAAATCGTATTCATTTACAAAAAATAAATGAATAAACTTTTCTAATGGAGTTTCAATTGACTAACTAGGAGCAAAATTAACCTCCCTTCAAGAGAATATACTAACTTTCCTTCATTTAGCTTGTTATGTATTTGATTTACCCCACTGAGAGATATATAAAAAGTTACACCAAATTAGTTAGTTTCTGCCGACTTTTATACAAATTCTATTCAGAGAAAGTCAACAGACGAGCCTATTAGCTATAAAACTAAGATAACTAAGTGAATAAAATTCGGAAATCAAATAATTCGGTATGTCAGTTGATAAATGTCTGTATTACATAGATTAATGCATATAATAACGACATTTACAACTTTTCAACAAAAAACAACAAGGATTTGAATGTTTGTCAGTCTGTACTTTCAGAAGCATGTAAACGCGATCACTTAAAAACGCAATGACTTAAATGTATCAAACTCGATACGTGATTTTGTTTCAACTATTGTAGTTTTGTGCCGAATTTTGATTTCAATGGGTTAGAGCAGGGATGGGCAAACTTTTTCGATCGCGGACCAAAAATCGAAAAAATAAAGTTTGGCGGGCCAAGATGAATTTTTCTAAAATTTTAAAAACAATATACAAGTACACCTATTCCCCGATTTACACAGCACTCGGTTTACACGATTTCACTTTTACACGGTTTTTAAATTTGCACCGACCCGGAATTCATCTAGCATCGAACTTGAATCGCATCAACCACTATCGAGTGATGAAAGTGATATCATACCAATCAGGAATAAAAGATTGAGAGTCTATGAAAGTGATAACAGTAACTAAATTTCTGATTAAATTTTTTAATTTATATTTCTCGTTTCTATATGTAAAATGAATTACATAAATATACCTTATATTTTTGTTATTTTATAAATAGACAGTTATTTTTATGTTTTTAAGATATATTTAGTTTTATTTTACGTTGAAATAAATGACTGAATTATGCACATTTTAGTTTGTTTTCGATTTACACGGTTTTCTAAGGAATCTATCTTCAGTGTAAATCGGGGGATAGGTGTATTACAATTTAATATATTAATGAGATGAATGAAATTGCGATTTCATTTTTAAAAGTTCCTTATGTTGAGGTTCGAAGTGAGATGTACTGATTCTAAGGAACGATGCTAAATGCTCATCTGTCAGTCTATTTCTGAAATCCTTCTTTCTAAGGTTCATAGTTGAAAGCACTTGTTCACATATATAAGATGAAGCAAACATAGCACTGATTTTCTGGGCATGAGATATTAAATTTGGGAAACTTACTTTCGATCATGATTTGTAAAACTCTAACTTTGGCATATTTAGAAACAATTGCTTGATATGATTGTTAGATTGCAACTCAATTAATTCAAGCTGCAACTCTAACCTCACTGCTTCCCAATTTACGTTGAATGGCATGGTAAAAATATCCAATTCTGCTTGAATGGCACTTAAATCTTGAAATCTGCGTTCGAACTCAAAATGCAGTTTTTTCAAGCTATCTTCATAATTCTTAAGGTTCTCTTCATTTACTGAGGGTATTGAATTTAACCTCGGGAAATGAGATAAGTCGTTCTTACCTAGCTGTCCAGCAAACATATTAAGTTTTAGTTTAAAAGCTTTGAGATGTGACCAAATATCGTCGGTAAATTGATTTTTCCCTTGCATCTCAACATTCAAGTTGTTCATATGACAAAGAAGATCTGTGAAAAATGCAAAGTCTGAAAGTCATTTTGTATCTTCTAACATTTCGCACTCCGCAGAGCACTGTTTCTCATGGAAGAACGACACAATGTCGTCTTTCAGCTGCCAAACTCACTCGAAAACACATCGTGCACTAAGCCACCTTATTTTCGTGTAATACAGTACATCAGAGTATTCAGATTGCACTGACTAAAGAAAATCTCGAAATTGTCTGTGAGTAAGCCCACGAGATCGAATAGTATTTACAAGCTTCACGACTGTATCAAGCACGGGTTTCATATTCAATGCAGATTTACACAGAGAATCTTGATGTATAACACAATGTAGAGCTATGGAACAAAATTTAAACTGGCCAATCTTTGACTCTAATTGTGATGCCAAATTTTTTTTGATGGCTTCCATTCTAGAAGTCACCGTTTTTCGACATAAGCTTACAGTCTCAAAATTATTTTTCTTGTCTGCACATAAAACATCACAAACTTGGAGCATGCATTATTTAACGAACTCCCCATCACTGAGAACTTTCTTATTTTTAGCAATATTGTATGCTACAATGTAACTTGCATCTGTAGCTGCTTCTTGAATACTTTTTACCTTCTTGAAAAAATTTTGCTGGCCTGATAATTTTTTACAAAGACTTTCTGCATTTTTTTTTCATATTCGGACATTGCTTCGTTATTGGAATTCTTATGCTTAGATGTGAAATGACGGGAAATGTTATATTCTTTGAAGACTGCTATAGCTTCATTGCAGATAAGACACACTGGTTTATCTTTTACAACTGAAAGAAAATATTTCCATGTCCATTCATCATTAAAAGCGCGGCACTCTGAATCAACTTCACGTTTTTTATTAGCTATTTTGGGGTTGAAATATTTTACGAATAACCCAAACAAGCACTAGCTACGCTATACTTTTAATAATTTCACCACTATTCACAATGACGCTATATGTCCACAATCTTTCAACACGAAATCAATAATATTAGAACTCGCGCCAAAAGAAAAAGCCGCTAGATGGAGTTTAAAATGCGTAGTCTGCCACAAGTGAGGTCTAATTCACCTATATTGAATTCCCATATGTCTGCTCCACAAGAAAAAGATAACGCTTGTTGGCGCCAATCTACAGCTAAAACTAACAAATAACTTACGCTTTAAACATTTTACTGATTGAAAACTGTCTGTGTTAGCTATTTCCTTCGATTTATGTTTTGTAGAACAAAAATAGAGAATGTAAACAGATTACCAGCTCTTTGAAAAAAAGGGAGAAAAAATATAATATTCAAACAAAGTAGAAAAGGAGATGGATCTATAATATATGAATATTTCTATCAATTTGCCTCTGACCAGCAAATTAAAAGTATATCCGCGGGCCGGATAGAACCTTCCGGCGGGCCGGAGTTGGCCCGCGGGCCGTAGTTTCCCCATCCCTGGGTTAGAGTGAAAAATATGTAAAACACGAATTCACCTTTATATAAAAGAGTATTCAAAAAAATTTAATGGACACCACTCCCGCTGGTTCTGGTTATTCCTTTCATTAAATTGCCGATTTTATTACAGACAGCATCTTATTTTGATAGCAAGAAATGGGAACGTATCAATTATAAATGAAAGCAAGGAAAAATATATGTTCGAGATCTCTAAATAAATACTTCGCCGAATCATCAAAGAAACATAAAAGTCACATTGCTGCCAACAACCGCAACCTATAAAATAAAGATTTTCTTAATCAAAGGAAAGGAAAAATAATTCAAACTGCTGAGCTTCATGGTCTGCTAAGATGACAGTGTGTACCTGGACGCAAGACGAATGAACTTCCTTTACGCACCTACGCACAGCCAACAAGGGTTCTTGCAGCCACTTGTTGCTATAATTCGACAATATTTCATCATCTTTTTATCAATGCGGGTGGCAGCAGAATATGAATGAACTACATCGTGATGAATCAGAATGTGGGTGTCCAATAAATGTTACTTCAGAATTGCGGTTTGATCTAATTTAACGAATATTAAACTGGTAGCAGTGGCTTAATCACACTATTGTATGTATCCACGTATGCTCTGGCAATCTAACTATATAAATAAAAATGAATGTTTGTCTGTATGTCTCTTATGCGCTGCCGTACCGTTCATCGGATTGTATTTGTACTTACTGGATGGTAATAGGCACAGTAAAATTATGTTATATATACATAAATTATTTTTGGATATATATTGCTATTATTGCTTACCCTAAAGCTCTTGAATAATGAAATAAAAAAAAGAATAGAATAAAAATTAAAACTTCACTTCTCTTCAATTTCTCCTTCAACTTCAATGAATGTATACATTTACGATATTATATTCAACTAAATAAGGCAGTTATTTTAAATTTCAAACGATATTTCCAAAACTATTTCTTCCGCGAAAGCAACGCGCCAGGTACCAGCTAGTTGTTTATATAGAAACAATGGTATTTGGAAGTTTTCACAACTACATTTATTTTACCCTTTTTGTAGACAAACAAAAAAAATTACGAAAAAAATGAAAAAAATTACGAAGATTGTACAGTAATTTGAACTGTTAAATGAGACGAATAATTAGATAACATTTTGAGAAATTTTTTATTGAATGATTTTATCTGTCTGTTCTTATTAACACTACCTAATAAATTGCACCTATAAGGTAGGCACATCTAATAAACATACGTCCTAATAAACTACAACTAAATTTTGGAAACTACAGATGTTGTTTTAAATTTAACTTATATTAACGCCCCATTTTAAAGCAACACTAGTGCTATTTTGGGAGGAGCCTCATCATTTTGAATCGTGAGGAGACGATGAGAAAGACACCTCAGCTGGTACCATCCTTTCCAAACTTTACAACACACAAGCGGGAGGTCGTTTGATCCATACGGCTTTAACTTATACCGAACCCACTTACACGACGTTTCTTCTGTGGAATCGGTTCTCAAACCTAAAATCTTTCGGTTCCGGAGCCGAGACCTTACTATAAGGTTACCGCGGCCTCACTTATGTTGGGTTACGAACAAAATTTTCAATTATAAGTCTTCATCACATAAGAACTTAAAGCAAGAAGTAAATACTTTTATTTACAAACATTTCTTCATACCGATTGAAATAAGCGAAATGCAAAGTATCTCTGTAATTTTAAGATGTTACAAGCATTACAGTGACTGAACAGTAATTTGAATCCCTAAATGATTGATGAATGATTCGATTAATATTAGAAATTACATCAGTATTTTGAAAAAATAGATTGAATGACTTGATCGTCTAATGCTACACCAATATTCTAGAAATTGCTAGAGTTGGGTATTTTAATTTGGGACAAAAATCGCAGTTCTGAATCTTCATCAAGAAAAACTTGTCATGTTATAGTGACCATCAGAAAATGACACCAATTGTTTTACAGTTCTAAAAGAAAACAAAAAAATTTGAAGAAAAAAGACAAAAGAAGAAGATAAAAAAATTTGATAAAACTTAGCAAATATAGATCATTTATAGCTAGATTTAAAAGCTCGTTCTTTAGTTATTGCAATATTTAGTGCCGCATATTATACTATAATACGAGGAATGGTTGTCAAGTCGAAAATCGCCCCAGAATTAATAAACTCCGGTAAACTTGGGGGTCTGGGGTTTTTGGCCACAAGGAATCGATTGGCGCCGGTTTTGAAGCGCTGCGGTCGAGCAGTTCGGAGTTACAGATAGGATATTTTCAAACTTTATTAGTTCGCCATAATGGCTACTTAAATTTTCAAGCGGTAACGTGCTGCCATCTATAGCCAATATAGCGAACTAATAAAGTTTCCAGAAGATGATCCGGAACTGATCTCGAAATGGATGATCCCGTGTGGTGATATGAACCCAAGCGCTCCGTGCATGGTCAGCAAACATGGAAGTGCAGATGGGGATTTCCAATGGAACATCAAGACATGACATCGCTGGTGGACGATGAAAAGCCGAGGTATCTTTTCACCAATGGTTTCACAAATTTTCTTATGGCATGTATTGTTTTGATAAATTACAATTGAAAATTTAAATCTTCGAGTTAGCTTCGTTACTTGTTTTCTCCGAGCGGAGCTCGGTCACCCGCTGGTTAATATAAAGACTTCTCTTTCATGAAATATGAATTAAGGTATTCTGAAGAATGTGATGCCTTTAATCTACCGACTGAATTTCAGTATGACTTCTCTTAATTTTAATAATCATCCTGATGTAATATTCATTGGATACTTATTTAACCCATTACGCTGTAATCTAATGCATAATTATTCACCTAATACAAAAATTTGTTTATTGCTCCGAAAAATAAATATATGCATAATTGTTTTAAGTTGAATTTCCCGAAAAATAAATCTACATCTTTTTACTATTCTGAGGGCATTTTTAACAATCAAAATTGAAGAATAAATGAAAATAAAACGACAGAAATGCAGAGTCTACTTAAAGGCGAGTGAGTTCAATTAGTTAGTTATATTAACGTCCCATTTCGAAGTAACATTAAGGGTATTTAGGAATTGACCTGGTCATTTTGAGCCGCAAGCTAAATGCGACACCGAAGCTGTCTACCCCCTCTTCAAACTTCCACAGCACTCCAAAGCGCGAACATTCGGCCCCCATGCATTTAACGTGCACCAGACCCACTAACACGGTGGCTAAATCGACCTTCGAACCTGCAACTTTCCGGTTCTGAAGCCGAGATCCTACCACCAGGATACCGCGGACCCAATGGAGAGGGAGAGACATCATTCGATTGCAAAGGGTTAAACGCAATACTTGTATCTAATTTTGTTGAGCCGTTTTCAAGTTTAATTGTTTCCTATCTTGAAAGCAGGGAGGCCTATTTAGTGAAGGCTTCGCTTTATAAAAAATCAAGGTCAGATGTCAAGAGTGTTCCTTTCTCTGTCCATCTTGTACATCAAAGAACACATTTATTCATGAAGTATTTAAAGCACATCAGATATGATTCAGATGGAGAACTTCAGGAGAATCGGATTGGCAATATAAAAACTATCGGTCCTAAATCCGGGGACTTGCGCAAACAGCATTGCAACCGCTTTGTTTCAGCATTCAGAATAATTAATTCTTCTTATATAATGCTTCCTATATAACAACCAACATAGGGAATATTTTTATTTTTTGTCCATTAAAAGCAATATAGGGAAGCCATAATAGCGTACATTAAAAAAAAAATAGAATCTAAAACTAAATAAAAATAAGTGCATACTTAAAACAAAGATTAGAAAGCTATTTTACAGAAAGAATGTTATCAATTTTAACTATAAATATGGCATTTTATAGTCAATTGTTATAGTTTATTAGCACAAATTTATAGCCTATTGAACGATACGATCTTTCAGATTTAAAGCATACGGTATTATAAGTTATGAACAGATAAAAGTTGAAAAGAATCCACACCATTTATAAAACTTTAAGAAAAAAGACTTACTATTGTGATGACAAAAGATTCCAATGGATACTTTGTTAGACAGATCTCCAGGATTATGCAATTAAAAATTGGTGAGGGGGGAAGGAATAGATTTTTTTGTCCTTGAAATGATAGCATATCACTTCTTCATCAACATCCATTGGCAGTCATCTACTTATAACAACACGAAAGCATTTTCTTTAAAATTTAATCTTTTTAGTACTCTGTTTATCCACACTTGATAATTCTAATAGTTAGCATTATTTTGTTTCAAGAATTTAAAACCAAATAATAATAATTGTCCGTTAAATCATCAGCATTTAAACCGGGAATATATATATAATGAAATTGTATCAATACAGAAAATTGTTTTCTATGAAGTCAGCGAGAAGTTCACAATTTATCACACTGGGCTGCTGTATTTATCTTTTTTGGCACAGAGTATATTCAAGGATTCGATTTTGGACAACAAAATATCAGCATTTGCGAAGACATCAATTGAAACCAAGTATAAACACGGAAAGAAATGAATATGTGCGATAGTTACTCCTCCCCCCACCCTCAATGTTGGGGAGAGGACCGAACGTTTCGTAGCATATTACTACACTTAGTCATTTAACAAAAATTTCGTTGAAATTAATAAATACTATTCTATAAGTTCTAGTTCCTACAAGATGCAAAAGAAAGAATTAAATCATGCTACATGAAAGACGAATGAGGCAATATGAGGTTTATGGATGAAATATACGAAGACATTAAAATTTCGTAAATCGGACAAGAAACAAGTAATATTATTTTTTCAAAATTTTATTCCTACTTAGGACAAAAACTAAAAAAAAAGTTTCTTTTTATTGAATAATTATCAATAAAACTATTATCAAAAAATTATTGATTTTTGTAAGAACTGAACTCAGATTCTTCATCTTCACGTGAAAAAACACCCCGAAATCCTTGAATTTTACCGACTGAGTTACTACTTGTTGAATTCAATTTTCATTACAAACTGCTAACACTCTATTTTAAGTATTAAAAATTAATTTAATTCAATTAATAGTATTTTTTAAAAACTGTATTAGCATCGGGCGTCATCCACTACAAGTTTAAAAAAATGTACTTGAACTCGAGTGGATGAACAAAAATTATTTTATTAACGATTGAAAATTGGAACAAGATATAAAAGTAAATAAATCTAAAGGAAGAGTGTTAACTAATAGCATGAATTCAAAATAATAAACCCACAACACTATTGGCAAAATGATGACAAAGGGTAACAAAATGATAAATAAGGAAGTTGAGAGGATAAAAATTCAAGTTCAAAGCTCGGACAGACTCTCAAAAAGACCCCCACTCGATTAACGAATAGATGAGAATGATTTATAGCGGTTGTCATTTCGACAGCTTTTCCAACTAAAGAAGTCGAAAAATTTTTGAATGAAAAAGTAAAAAGGAATGAGTGACGACCGTGCAGATGACCTTTCAGGGTCACCACTTCAAGTTTTGAAGAAACGCTTGAATTAATCAATCGTTCTCTTCGCTTTGGTGATGTCACGCAGTTTGGAAAGAGAAGTGAAGTCGAGCAAAATTTGAAGCCGAATCGAAAATAAACCCACCTAGAAAGTAAGTACTGTTGCCACAGCGGCGGAGTAAAAAAGGCAGTTTTACGTGACAGGAATGGAACAAAACGACGATGCGGAAGTGAATTTTAACACGGAAAAGAAGCTTTTTTTGGTAGAATTTACGGTGTTGTGGCAACGTATTTATGTTTGTTACGTCTTCCATTAAAAATACTTAATAAAAGCGGACATTTCTTGCGAAAGTTTGAGATAAATTGTACAGAATTGAAGGCAAAGAATGTTACCATAGTTAACGCAAGCTTACAAAAAGCTTTTTAACACATTTTTTGAAAACTAAACATGAGTAATTTGTGCGATTGGAATACTAAATGTTCATTCTTAGGTTCAAAGTGGTTATAAAAGAGTGGCTGAACGTGAAGACAAGTACGTGAAGAGTAGATGAATGAACAAGTTCAACCTGTAGAAATGTAGCAATAGTTATCAATTTAATAACAAGGTTTCATATGACTTGAATAATATTCGTATATTTTAAAATTTATATTCTATTATTTTTCTTTTTCATCTTAAAAATTATGAAAGGTTTTTAGTGTTGTTGTTATTTCAAGAATAAATTTAAAAGTCTTTTCACAGAAAAACGTATTAAAAAATTCAAAAACTATTTAAAATTACAAAGTAGAACATTTTCAGGAATTCTGCTTGAAATGCTAAACACAAGTTATTTAAATAACTTTCATATTCATAGAATGTAACTGAAACACCTACAGTACTGGAAGCATAGCACTTTTTTTCTTCTTACAAACAAAAAGAAACAATGAAATTGCAAATGAAATATAAATTAAGTCCAAATTTTCAAGAATCATCTTTAATGTTTATTAGGAAATACAAATACGACAAATCAAAATTAACCAGAGAAAGCAGTCTCCCCGAAACTTTCTCTTATACTGCTTATTAAATATATTTATTACTAATATTTGAGCCGGCGTCCTGGCATAGGGGGAGCGTGTCTTCCCTGTGATCTGGGCGTCCCGGGTTCGAGTCACGGTTCGGGCATGGTTGTTCTTCTGTATTCTATATGTGAGCTGTATGAATGTATTCCCCCCTGTAAAAAGGGGTTGTACAAGCGAAAATATGTGCCATCTTCATATACGCCAGAAGTCAGACTTCCGCCCTCTGGGTGCTCAGGGGGCTTTACACCCAGAAGCTATTGAACCCCCACTTCGTGGAAACACGAACACGATAAAATTATCCTCCCTAATAATTGTATGCCACTAGCAGAAAATAGCTAATGGAAAAAAATCTATCTTCATACAATATTTGCAAATTTTTTAAGCGGTTAATCGCTGAAATATAGTTAATATATAAATATCAGAAAACTGTGTAATTAGGACGCCATTTTTTAAGATCGATTAAAACCAAAATTTGGCAAAGAGCTAAAATTTCACTCACAAGACAGCATGCCAAATTTCATATATTTGAATAATATTTTTTTTAGTTATTACGATACATTATAACGATATAGTTATAAACCATAACTATAGAGAAAAAGTGTTTTCAACAGAATAATTTCTTTTAATCATAAAGATATAAAAATAGGCGTGCTTCAATTTAGAGCTTATTTTATATATTCTTCATATTTTCTTCTTATTTCTTATATAAGAAGCGAAGTAACAGAAGATTTTGTAATAATCCAAGAATTCGACCATAACTATAGAGAAACAGTGTTTGTTACAGAATATTTTCTTTTAATCATAAAGATGTAAAAATAGGCTCGCTTAAGTTTAGAAATATAATTTTCTTCTAATTTCTTATATAAGAAGCGAAGTTACAGAAGATTTGGTAATCCTCCTAGAATTCGACTTAAAAATATTGATGAATTTTCCGTCTTCTTCGAAATAAACAAACAAGCAAAACTATTTTTGGAATTTTGTCTGCCCGTCTGCCAACACTATTGCTATATAGCTGGGAGAGAGGGTGGGGCAATTGAAGGATCCAGACAAATAAAAATTTTATAATCAATATATCAAAACTGTCATTTTATCTGTATCAAATTTTCGACAAATTGCATGAAAAATCTAATTGTACGTCCGTCCTTATGCATGTGAAAGAGATAATTATAAAGTACATCCAGTTAAATTAATGCAATTTGTCATGTGTTCATCACTGAAATTGAAAGCCTGTAATTCAAAAGTTGAATTTCTAGCTACTAATCTATTCGTGTATACAAAAATGGAATAATATTGTCAGATAAATTTTATACCTTTAAATCAAAATTATTGCGATTAATTTTGAGCAAAAATATTGTTGTAAAGAACTATGCATTTTTCGTAGTAAAATAAATGAAATGTGATTTATGGTCTTAGAAAGAAAGCATTAAATTTATATTAAATTTTGGACCATTAATTTGCGGCAAAGAGGTCCAAAATTCATATTTGATTATTTACCTACCAAATAAATTAATACACTACTGTTACTAATACATTATTGATTATTAATACATTATTAATAATCAATAATATAACATTCTCACTATCCAAGTGAGAATAATAACGAGAAAACAATCATAGTGGTTTGTTCAAAAAAATTTTTTTTGCATAAAAAGACTCGTTTTTTTTTTCGGTATTTCTAGAAATCGAAACAACGGTTTTAAGTTGATTAATTGAATTTTGCATTCAGTACATTCAGAAAGAGAATTTAATATTTCCGTAACAAAATATAAAATCTGTAGAAAATTTCTGTTTATATTTGATGAGTGATTTATACAAAAGAAAGGCTATCCTACTTCCAAACATTGTTTTTTCTAATGGGTTTCAAACCAAAAAGTAAATTATCTTATCTTTAAAAGATGAAAATATAATAATTAATTACTTTATATTAAATTATAATAAAGCTCAATGTGTGTGTGTGTGTGTGTGTGTGTGTGTGTGTGTGTGTGTTGGCGCTCTACAGGCCAGACCGTTAGACCTACAGCTACCAAATTTGGTATATGTATACCTTGGAGGTCGAGAATGTGCACCTCGGAGCCCGTTTTTCGAATTTTTAATTAGAATTTGAATTAATTAAAATTTAAGCGAAATTTCGACGTTTTTCTGCTATAACTTCCGAAAATATGATCGCACAAACATGATTTTTACATCAACTTAAAGATTAAAAAATTAACTTTCTAATGGTATCAGTGTTTTAATGTATAACTTAAGCCTCTACTTTTAACGAATTTTTAAAGAAATATTTTAACTATGTTTTTTTGATCACGTGACCGGATAAAAGAAAAGAAAACAATGACGGAAGTTCAAATAATAATAAAAAAACTATCATCGTAAATCAAGTCTAAAGAAATGATACTTTCAGCATGGGACTGGATAAAATAACATAAATATAAAAAGTGATACTTTCTAAAAAAATAAATGCAAGGCAAAGGATTCTATTATCGTTTGCAATTTCTAAATGATTAATTCAATAAATCTTATTTATTTACGGTAAACCTGATTGAATTTAGACAGGATATGCATTGAACTCCCGACCTAATGGCATATTTCTATAATCGTTTACAATATCTGTATCATTAATTTAATAATTTTTTTTTCGCTTTTTCGCTTTTTTTCAAAAAACATATTTAATATTTTGGCAACATCAAATTGCAACATCAAAAAATTGGAATTTTTGGATGAAATTTCTATATGTGAGGTAACAAAATTTAATAAATGTAACTTTTATGTGAGGGGTGTTCCAAAAATGGAACAGTAGACATCAATGAGTTAACTCTCTAGCTGTGTATCTCTCGACTTCCGCAGATTGGCAATCATTCCATTTTCTGTTGCATCCTGCATTTTTCTCCGTTTAAAATGTTTATTTTCAAGATTACAGATTTTTATTGCATCATATTATTGTTTGTAACATATAGTATCAGTTCACTTTCTTAAAAAAATACTTGAACTTATTTGCAAACATATAAATAATGGTTTTAAAAAATTACCCAGACAAAGGGTTAAATATTTATTTACGTCAGTCAACACTCATTTACATTTAATGCAATTACATTTAAAATTTATTTTTAACACTTTCCCAGCCACTACCCTCGCCTGATATCAGAACCAGCTATCTAATTAGATGTCCTATTCTTTGTGATCTTTTAATTGTAGTAGAGAAGATGTCATCTAATAACATAGATGGTTTGATCCTAAAAAAGAACGCACTCTATGGATTATCTCGCAGTTGGCAGTCAACGTGTTAAGATTGTATAAAATAAATAACACTAAATTTTATTATATAATTATTTGTATATTAAATAAAATCTTAGGGCGTTTCATGTTTAATAAAACAGCTGGATTTTATTTTGTGTAAAATAATTATATTTCTAAATTTCAAACGTCAATAAATTTTTTTTAAAAAAGCAGATAGAATAAGATATATAAAGGCTCTGCCAAAACTACAAAGCATTTTCATTATTAAGCCCTAATTTAACAATTTCATAATTACATTTCAAATTTCTAAATGTTATTGTGTTGTTATCTACATTCATATCAAAAATAATGTTTACAATTAGCCTAAAATCATCAATTTCTTTGAAAAATGCTCATAGCCTCACTATTTATCAAGCTATGCGTAGCTACACTAGCGCATTAAATAGTATCGAATCATTTGCGTATTCGAAATATCCACAGCACTACGCACAGTTAGCTGATTCGAGGTGCGGGGTTGCAGGGAGACAGAACGGTGGCGCAACAGCAGCAGCGCAGTTTTCGGTTCTCGAAACAACTTGTTGCTAGGTGACGTCACGGCTCACACCTGCCGCCCATATCATTTAGGTTTGATTCATTAATTTGCAGCGGGTGTGAAATCAAAACAACGGCCACGGGAAGAAAGGAAACAGAAGACGACGTCTGGCTGCGAGCAGTGTTTTGACAGCTGAGCTCTGGCAACACGTAAAAAGTCGTTTGCGGGGAAAAATTGAAATAAGGAATGAAATGTGTATATATAGATTCACGTGATTCGTTTTCGCGGGATGATGATAAGATGAGGTAAAAAAAATATGAACGCAGTAACAGAAACAATCACAGACGCGTTTCCGCGAGGAGCTGGCTTTTTCACAGAACACAAAACGGTTCGGTTTTTGTTCGCAGTCGCTATTATTTGGGTGTTTCGCAACCGCAGATAGCAGAGAACTCGTCCTGTCACCAAGGTTTTGTCATTCGCTCGCTGGCATCAGGGTACCCCGAGGCATGTATTTGCGTTCATTGAAAAAGAATGGCGCATTCCTCGGTTAATAATGTGTATCCACTTTTATAATGTAGGGAGGCATCTTGCAAATGGCGTACGTGTTGGGAAATGTAATTATTTTTCAGGGTTGATTTACGCTATTGACGATGCCGAATTGTTTGAGGAACAATGATATGAATGGAAAGTAGTGATTAATTCAATACTAATATTGATAAAATGTTCTTTTCACAAAAAAAAATTAATGCAAAAGTCGCATAGAAATTTACTACTATACCTACTATTTATTACTATATAAACATTTATTATTATCATTATTTTGTACAGAGCATTGAAGCATTAAGGTAAAAATTATAAATGCTCATAATAAAATAATTATTATAAAGTAAAAAAAAAATATTTTGTACGATAACTGGCAATGAGGAACAAAAAAAAAAAAATGTATATATAAACATTTATTATTATAACTATTTTGTACAGTGCATTGAGGCATTGATGTAAAGATTACAAATGCTTATGATAAAATAATTATTATTAAGTAAAAAAATATTATTTTGTATGTTAAATGGCAATAAATGGGTGTGAAGGAACGAAAAAAAATATAAATATTTATTATTATAATTATTTTGTACAGGGCTTTGAAGCATTAAGGTAAAAATTAGAAATGCTTATAATAAAATAATTATTATAAAGTAAAAAAAATATTTTGTACGATAACTGGTAATGAATGAGTATGAAGGGACAAAAAAAAAAAAAGCAACAAAGAAAGAAAAATAAATAAATAAATAAAAGAGCATAATGTAACTAAGTATTAAACCAGAGCTGCTAAAAGTTTAAGCGAAGCCAACTTTATAGACACAAAGCTTTCTTATTTAATTATTTTTCAATTAATCACTCAACTGTTTGAAATAATCAAATTTTGAGAGAGTTATTCATTATGTAGCTTATCCCATGTTACTATTTGCAGATTAATTTGTGTTCTTTTTCGGTTTTTATTATTTTAGTTTCTACTTCCCCTGATCATTGAACTTTGAGAAAGAGAAGTAAGTAAATAAAAAAGGTACAAAGCAATATAAAAAATAATCCCAAGAAGTGATGCAGCCCTATTAATTAACTTTTCTAGTTTGAATACATCATTTCTGAAAACAATTGGATTTATCAAGTTATTTAAATATTAAGTCTTTTTACACTTTTGAACTTGTGTAGTGAAATGAAATTTCTTCATAATTACTGATACATTTTAACGCAACAATTGACCAATAACCCTTACCCTGCTATTAGTACAGTATGAAAAAATTTGGCTCTTGCGCCATAAGAAAATCAAACCAACTAACTTTGAATATATCATGCGCCAGATAACATCCATCTAGCTCTCTATGATTTTGAGCTGTCTTACACAGATACACACACAAAAAAAATTGCCACACATTTGATACAGATCTGTATATGTTCAGATACGAAACACACACACACACACACACACACACACACACACACACACACACACACACACACACACACACACACACACACACACACACACACACACACACACACACACACACACATATAAAGAGAAACTTATGAAAGAAGTCTGAAACTGGAGATTCATCAAAATATGGGAGTCGATTTAATATTGTTATAATTAGAATACATTGTATTTACATATATTACCTAAGGAAAATACTAATTAAAAAACAAATTAAGCAAGATGTATAAATTATTTATAGTGGGGCTCTGACGATTTCACAGATGGGAACGTCACAATTACGTGTCATCAGACGAGTCTATTGTAATGGAGATGGACGTAAATCGGAGGCTGTCACTTCTTGCCGACTTATCTCCTTTAACAACACAAAACAGAAAATATATCAATGGTGAGATACAAGAAAAAAAAAAGCACCGTGTAAATGACAATATTTATTACATTTCTGCTATTTAACATCGACCCATTCTTTCACCCTCAATAAATGTACTCATTTGTTTCAAATAAAAGTCAGCTATTAACTCAGAGCTATATTATAAATGTTCTTATAAAAAATGTCAAAAAAAAAAAGGAAAAAAGGAAAAGGAAAGTGCAACTCATTTTAATAAAAACAGCTGCCCTGAGTGCAAACGATTTTTTTTTAAATCACGTAGAATGCTTATTGGATCTAGATTGCAAATCAATCTGTAGATGTTTCGCAGACGATAAAAAGTGCCCTGTGAACCTAAGCAGTGAAGTTCGATAAAACTCTGTTCCCAAGTTGTTCGACGACTTGTTTGAGGTGCTGTACCGGTTGCAGTGAAAGGAATATCGGCTCCATAGAAGGAAAAAAAAAATATAATGATAAGTTAAAAATCGCTGTGTTGAAAGGCAAGCTAATCAGCCATTTTTTTCATTCAATTTGAGACACTTGAGAACTAGTCGTATCTGTATTACTTATTCACTCTTTCAACAATATAAAAAATGAATAATGATAAAAACGCAAAAATATTAAGATGAATTGTTTTCACATTACATTACTTAATATACCAGGCGTCGAATGAAAATATTTTCGTGTTTAATTTTTTATTTTACCAAAATATTAATATTGTTTATAAATGTTTATATTTAAGTAGCAAAAGTAGATTTACTAATTTGATACGCAGCACATTCAATTAAAAATAACTATACAGTAAATTGAAAATGCTATAAATTAATGAGCTATAAGTTTCACTTAAAATGAAACTATCAATTTCATACACAATTTTTAAATTTCATTTTAAATCGAATTTAACAATTTATACCAAACGAGGGTTAAAATTTCTGAGATACTTAAAATTGCTACTAATAAATACAACGAATAAAAACTGTTCATATTTTTTAATTTTTAAAAAGAATGTATTATTATTAACTTACAGTTTTATAACTAGATAATAAAACTATAAATTAATAAACTAGAACTTTTGATTAAGAGAGAAAGAATATCAGTTGCATAAAATATTTTTAAAAAAATTCGTTGCCATTCCAAATTAATAAATTAGCTTAATAAATGAGCTCAAAACCTACCGAAAATATATTTTCTTTCATATGCTATTAATAATTTAAAAAAAAAACATAAATTAATTATTTAAAATGGAAACTCTGAGGCAACTTTAAAAGAAATTATTTAAAATAACTATCTTTAATTCAATAATAATGCAAAAAACTACAGTTAAGATATTTATAGAAGCATAGTTTTTAAAATAAATGAAATCTCAGAAAAACTTAAAAAAGATTAGGAAGTTTACATTAATTAGTAAGAAATTCCCAGCATATGACGTAACTATTTAAAGCAAATTGAGGTGATTTTACTTGCCTTTGATGCTTTCTGATTGGAATCAACATCATTAGACCTTTTAATGAACTATTCAATTGAAAACCAAAAACATCTTGTTTGTTGGATGATATATACCGAGTGATGTTTTTCAGTGTAATTTGGACTCAGTGGTATTTCAAACTTATCAGCATTTCGAATGACTTCATATTTTTTAGAGAAAAAAATTTCAAATTGTATAAAAAAAAAATATTCAGATTCGGATAGCAGTTATGCAGTGAAAACAAACAAAAAAATCTTGTAAGTACATGTATGACGTAATAATGTAAATATATTTTTGTTCTAGAAATAATTATGTGTTTGAATTCAATTATTCAAGAATTTCATTAAGAATATAACAAAAATCGTTAACAAAAACATTTCATAACAGAAATCGTCGTTTTCCATTTTATTCAATACAGAAAAATGGCGAAAAAATATATCACAATTCGATTTTGTTTGTTTTTTAATTTCAAATTGACAAGAATAGAATAAAAAATAATAATAAAAAAATTTGTTTCAATTCCTTCTTAGGTCAACAAAGATTTTCTTTTTATTAAATAATCATCAAAAAAATTATTAAGATTCAAAAAATGATTGATTTTCGCAAGAATTAAAGTATTAAAATCCTTGCATTTTACCGATCAAAGCCTGACGATTTCAATTTCCATTCCTAACTGCTAAAACTCTATTTACAGTATTAAAAATAAATTAAATTTAATGAATTAAATAATATTTAAAAAAAACTGTATTAACATCAAGTCTCATAATACATTTTTAAAAACTTTTGATGGATAATACTCGAAGTTAATGCAGTTTTTTTCAAATATTAATTCCTTTATTAAATTTAATCCATTTTTAATACTTTAAATAGATTTTTAGCGGCTTGTAATGAAAACTGAAATCAACAGGTAGTAGCTCAATCGTGAAATATAAGGATTACAGTATTTTTCACGTGAAGATGAAGAATACGAGTTTAGTTCTTGCAAAAATAATTATTATTTGATAATAATTTTTTGATCATTATTTAATTAAAAGAAGCTAAAATAACATTTTTTTCTGTTGATTTTGTTTAGTAAGGAATTATATTAATTTTTTTAAATATATTATTTGTTTTTAACTTATTATCTATAACAGCAAACATAGAAATAAAACTGATCAATGTTTACGAATCATTTAGATTTATTATTATTGAAATGAACAGATAAAACTATTTTCCATCGGCCAATTACAAGTATCGGTAAATTTAATAAAACAATTAAATTAGGATGAAATTAGATAAATTAGAATTTAACTTATTATCAATAACAGCAGACACAGAAATAAAACTGATCAAACTTTACGAATCCTTTATACTTGTCATTATTAAAATAAACAGATGGAAAATATTTTCAATCGATCCATTACAATAAGACAATTAAATTAGGATGCGGGTAATTATTTAATATCTAAAACAAACAAACAATTTCTCTTATTTCCAGCATTTCTCTAATATTTTCTATTTAAATATAATTACCATAGCAATATAACAATTTTTACAATAACAGAAACTTCGTAAATTCGAATTCAGTATTGATGTGATACGACTGGTGCTTCGAATACACGATGCGAAAGTTCTTTTTGATCTAATTCAAAGTTAATGTTCTTCGTTTATAAATCGAACTTAGTTTCATTTATATTTTGTTTACATGGATCACGCATATACATAACGAATTCAATTTCTCTTGAAGACAAATGGAAACAGTATGTAAATCAGAATGAAAAAGATGTTTCCACTTCTGGTCTGGAATAAAATAAATTATTACAGATGATTTTTTTGCATTAGCAATATAATTAGAATCATGCTGCTGAATTTTGAGATGGTAAATATATGTTAAATTTTGCACGAGGCGTTTCACGATATCAATTGACTAAGATTTGTTTCCATTATCTAAAAACTATTTTTATCACAACAATGAATAACTGATACGGATTGAAGCTTTTTAAAGATATACTCAAGCGAGAAATTTTTGAATCAAAAATAAAGTTTCATGTTTATGATCCGAGATCTACAAATATGGAATGCTAAGGGGAATTTTTGGAAATTGAACAATTTTTCTATAGTTCTGCCATAGTGAAAAAAACTAACACCGAAAAGTCTTGCCTTAGTATAACAAAGAAGTATACGTCATGCTCTGATAATATATATGTTTTATTTCATAAGAAAATTTTAGATATTAATTTTGTATTTTATTATTATTATATAAGTCGGTACCATCCTTTGGGAGAAGTATATGCATGGCCTCATTAAATAAGTGCTATTTTTAAACAAACCTCTAAATCCGTATTATTAACTGTGATCGAGATTCTATATTAAGCTTACTATACCTCCACGAGTGATTTCTTTTTGATTACATATATAATATATCCTTACATAAAAACAGATAATTATTCGTGAATTTATGCGATCTGTAATATATAATTTTATGTTTTAATCCATTAATGAGTATCATGTAAATTATTTTAAAGTATATTAAAGTAATATTCTTTTACAATATTGAATTTGTAAACTTTTAGAATTATGAATATGTACAAACTAAAATTTAAAAAAAATCTATTAGGTATGCACCTTTGATTTAAACTTTTCTTCACCCAAAACTTGAGGTTTTATATTCCTAAAAAGTGATTACTTATTTATGAATCAATGTACGTACGTCGATAAGTATTTCTTCCCTTCATCCTTTTGGCAACTGTTAGATATAGTCTAAATAAAACGATGTGTCTTTTAAGAAAATACACAAATGACTCAAATTTTGGAAAAGGACTCCAAAAGGACTTTTTTTTTCCATAAAAAAAATACTGATCAAGAAGGGCATGCACCATGGATCGAAATAAATGGTTATTGGAAGGAGCAACGTTTGGAAAAAATCGTGAATAGGGCAAGATTTTCCATTTCATTCATATTCGTCCCTTTATTTCCATCAATGTTAAAGAATTCATGAACATTTATTCTCAGAGACGATTTTACTCAGTCTCAACAGCACATGAGGCATAAGAGCACATTATTATGCACATTATGAACAATAAAAGCATTCAAGACATGTTCTTTATTTAAAAGTATAATGAAATTAAGTACTTGAGTTCGATGAATTTCAAGGCCTAGTTTTTTTTTTAAAAAAAAGCAGAAAATTAAAACTTCAAGCAAAGGACCAAAATTTGTTTGGTGCATAATTTGTATCCTTTCATCTAGAATAAATTTATGATGAAAAACAAAATCGCTAATATGGTGCTGTCGTTCAAATCCAAACTTATTGTGTAACAGAAGGATAGACCTTATCAAAGTCATTTTAAAATATTTTCTTATTTCCTGATCTGATTCCACGTTATTTACTTAATTAATTTCAAGAAATGCTTTGTAAAAATGCTTAGTCAGAAAATCCCACAGTGAGAGTGATTTATAAAAGTTACTGATCTAAACAAATAATTTTATTTAAAAAATCCCTGTGTTTCCCTAGCTTTGAAAGTCACAAATTCAGAAATTCCCATGAGATACTCAAGAGTCTATAAGCACTGTAAACAGTACTTTCCTAATCAAAATATTCCATATAACATTAATTGCTCTCCATTTCTTGTAACTCTTCTGCTAGTAAATATGCATGCCTGTCTCCGCATATGGAATAAAGTGAAATTTAAAATGAAAAGTCTTCTTCAATGTCTTCAAATTGCAATCTGCTTCCAAAATTTTAAATTTTTACACACACATGGAGGCTAATGTATATGACACAATATTAATGCTTCTTATTACATATTATTCACTAGCAACAATCAAACTGCAATACCAATTTTTCAGACTGTTTAGTCGTAAAATTTTGAATATCGCTTACTTCAACACTACGCTTAGCTAATTAATATGGTTCCAAAATATTACTAAATATACTCGAAGAAAAACTCACCGGATCATTAAAAATTCCCTCCACTCAGAGGAAAGAAGGTATAAAAAATCAGTAAAATAACAAAAGTAATTGCCGAGCAAAAAGTTGAATCGGGCGAGAAAATATGCCAAAACTTTGCCTAATGAATAATAGCTATGACTTGCTAATAGAAATGAATATTCACATTTTTCTATCTATTAATTTACAAAAATGTCTTAAAATATTTTTTATATTTTCAATAAATTCTTAAATTTACGTGAATATAAAATCTGCAACAAGAATTGTAATGATATAATCAATTAAAAATTAAATTTCGTGTTTTAGCCAATGTTAAGGTTAATTTTTAAAATAAAATCACTTTCTTTGAAATCACTTTCTCAGAAGTAGAAATTTCCATTTCGCTAACAATTTTAATTAACAAGCGAGCAATCTATAATAGAGTAATTTTCACTCATTGTTATGACTGAAGACTTTCTGACTTATAAAAAAAACACTTTTTATTTAACATCAGGAAAACGGAACTATCAGCTACATAAATATGGATGGAATGCTTAATCACAATTTTTCTTGGTTGCCAGTTCCTTTAACTCAATAACAATTTAATTAATTAGAAAGGCAACAGGAAGTGGGAAATACAAGATGAGTGGCAACATTCTCCCACCTTTTGTATTGCATGCAAACACTTTAAAGCAATACAAAACACAAGCAAAATTATAACACATTTAGATAAAAAAAATAAATAAACAATCGTATACATGAGATTATAAAAGTAAAGATTAGACCAGTTCACAAATTCAGTCTTTTTACAGGAATTAATGGACGGCCATATCGAGATTTCTTTCCTTCTTCGAGAACATCAACTGCAGTAGGACCCGGGTTTTGTGCAGAAAATTCAGTTCCTTGGTGGTCCTTGCTGATATGATCACTAGCACTAAGCTCCAGAGGATAAATTCGTTGAAGCGGTCGTATGATTTCACCACTGGCTAGGCGCAACTTGGCCACACGTTCCACACCGTCCTTCCCAGGAAACAATTCGATCACTTGAGCCAAAGGCCAATTCATTCGGTTTGGGTTCTTTGATTCAACTATGACAATTTCTCCCGGAGAAATCATCTTTCTTCTTGAAGTTACTTTAGGACTTCTTACTAACTCTCCTAGGTATTCTTTGTAGAAACGTTTGCGTAAATTTGATCGTAGGGTATGAAGGTAACGCACCCTTTTCAATATATGCTGAGAATCAATCAGATCCAAATCAAATGTTTCTCTTTCTTTTATATCTTGGATGAAATGAGCTGGTGTAAGTGGTTTAAGCTCTTTGGGATCGTCTGACATATATGTTAGTGGTCGCCCATTTATTGTAGCCTCACAATCGTAGAGTAAAGTCAACATTTCTTCATATGTTACGCAAGCTTTGCCCAAACATTTTCGGAGAAGTTCTTTAATACTGCGGACCATCCTTTCCCAAAATCCACCGTACCATGGGGCGGAAGGGGGGCTAAACATCCATTTTATTTTCATTAAAGAACACTCAGTTTGAATGAAGTCCCAATCCAAAGATTTCAAGGCATTTGCTGCTCCCACGAAGTTCGTACCATTATCTGTGTATAACGTTGAACCTCTTCCTCTTCTAGCCCAGAATCTTCTCAAAGCTTGCATAAACGATTCGGTAGAAAGAGATGAAACTAGTTCCAGATGGACTGCTCGATATACCGCACACGTGAATAGAACTATCCACGCTTTGCTTCCACCACGTAAGGAAAGCGGACCGGCCAGATCCGCGCCAGTTATTTGAAAGGCTGCAACTCTGTGTATTCTGTCCGGAGGTAAAGGAGCTGGATCTGGATTAACTTTCCCAGCTGTTAGCCTTTTGCATTTTATGCACTGTCGTAAAATTGCTCTTATAACTCTCCGACCCTTGGGAATCCAGAATTTATCTCTTAAATGAGCTAAGGTCGTTAATACCCCAGCATGCATTAAGGATCTATGAATATGCAAAACCAGTCTTTCCAGAAGAGGGTGGTCTGGTAGAACTGTTGGATGCGTAAAGTCCTCTGGATCTTGACTGAGAATTAGTCTTGTTTGAACTTTCAGTATGCCATTTTCTTCGAAAAACTGTATAGTATCCCTATACCCTTCACGCATTTCAGAGGGCCATTCTGACTGCATGATTTTTATCAGAGTCTCTTCTGCCTTTTCAATCTCTTCACATGAAAGGGAATTGACTAACTTAGGAGAGTTTTTCTTAATATTGTTGCAGAATCTGAGAACATAAGCTGTCATTCTTAGAACCTTTGTATAGCTTGAAAAGTACAGGAATCTATCTCCAAATCTCTCTTCGTTTCCTGTGATTAAATTTGTCACAACTGTCTTACGCCGCTCTAGAAAGGCTTCGTCCGGAATCTCTGGTACCTCAGAACATGGCCAAGATTCTTCTACTTTATACAGCCAACTTGGACCCTCCCACCATTGGCTTTGCAGGAGGTCCGACCAATCGCAGCATCGTGTAGCCAGATCAGCAGGGTTCACCTCTCCAGGTACATGTCTCCAGTCATCTAAATTGGTTAAACCCCTGATCTCCTTTACTCTATTTCCCACGAATGTGTTCCACGGCTCTTTTTTCTTAATCCAACTTAAAACTACCATTGAATCAGTCCAAAAGTAGGTTTTAGAAACTGTTGGTAGGATAGAATGTACAGTTTCTGCTAATCGAGCACCTAACGCTGCTCCCAACAATTCAAGTCGTGGGATTGTGGATTTTTTCATTGGAGCAAGTCGAGCTTTAGCTGCTATGAGCTTGACAGTAACTTGACCTTGTAATTCACTTCGTACAAAAGCGCATGTGGCGTAAGCGTAGGCAGAAGCATCTGTGAAGATGTGCAGTGAGAAATCATCATATTTTTCAGGAAACAATCTTCGAGGTATTGTACATTTAGGTATCAGATGCATGGTTTTCTCCCATTGTCTGTATTTATGCTCAAGTTCTGAGGTTAACACTTCGTCCCAGCCTACTTTTCCTCTCCAAGCTTCTTGCATAAGCAACTTTGGTAACAATAAAGCCGGAGTAGTAAAGCCAATCGGGTCGTAAATGCTGTTGATTACAGATAGAAGTACCCTTTTTGTAACTGGTTTATCTTGGGTACAATCTAAATTTGATGGTAACTTGCAAGAAAGTTCGTCTCTGATCACATCCCAATTCAGACCAAGTACCATTTGTGCATTTTGATCTTCCTTAGAGTCATTAGAAGCCCAACAGCGCAATTCAAAAGCACATTCTTTCATTATTTCTATGGATTGAGATTTCAGTTGTTCCAATTCTTTAGCGTCGTTAACACTCGTCACCAAATTGTCCACGTAGAATCCTTCCCGTAAATGACCAATTGTCTTCCTGAGGCTCTCTGTCTGGAATTTTTCTCGTTCTAGGTGGTAACTTATAGTGGCATTTAGCAGAAAAGGGCTAGAGGAAACACCGAAGACTACTCGACAATGACGATAAATTCTTATTTTTGAGCATTCAGCGTTTTCCCACCATAAAAATCTTAGGGCATCTCTGTCTACAGGTCTCAAACGTATTTGTAGAAATGCTTGTTTTATATCTGCAATTACACCTATGGCACCAGAACGAAATCTCAACAGTAGAGGCGGTATTTTTTGTATAAGACTTGGTCCCACACTTAAACATTCATTCAAGGAGGCAAATCCCGGTTTCTTGAACGAAGCGTCGAATACTGGGCGAACCTTTGTGGTATTGCTTGAGGGCTTAATGACGGGTCTATGAGGAAGGTAATGGGCTTCCTTGGCTATTTCATCCATTGGAACAGCTTCTATAATGCCTTCTGATTCCCACTGTTTGAATACGTTATCGTAGGCTTCTAAGTAATTTTCGTTTATCAAACGCTTAGTTGCTGTTCGAAGTCTGGATTCTGCTGCATCGCATTTATTATATAGAGCAGGATGTCCGGCTAACCATGGTAAAGCTACTTCATATCTTTGATCTTCACAGATCCTAATTGTTTCCTTAAAATGAGTCAATGTTTCTTCTTCAAGGAGGCTTTCATTTTTCTTCTCTATTGGATCTGTGATACCCAAAACTTCTAAGTCCCACATTTTAGGCATCTCCATATTTTGAAAGCTTAATGTGACTAGGTTAACAATTTGCTTTTTCTTTCCCAGTCCTAGAATTGTCCAACCCAACAAGGTCTCAACTGCAGATACACCTGAAGATAATACCTCTATTCTCCCAGTCAAAATGCTTCCGAGTATATCAGCTCCCAGCAGAACTCGTATGGGTGGTGAATCTCTTCCGACATCTGTTAGTTTTATTCCTCGGGAAGCAAGCTCAGAAAGCAATTTACTATCATGGATTCTTGGCAAGGCTGAGCATATCCTTGGTTGCTCGAGAAGAGACAATGGAGTTGAATATTTACGATTTAAGCTTTCTACGTTTACGATGTATCTTTTATGCTCAGAAGCAGGAGAAATTACTCCTCCAAACAATCCTTGAGAAAATATTTCTCTTCCAGAGGGAGAAAGGTTTAGTTCTGCAGCTAAATTCTTTTCGATATAAGATCGTTGTGATCCATCGTCCAACAATGCTCGAACACATAATTCCTTATCTTTATTTCGTAGTTTGATCATGATGGTTTTAAGATATATTTCGTGTTCAGAGGGAAGATTTGTTAGCAATGTTTCTGTAGATTTCTTCTCATCATCGGTCGTACTGTTCTTAGACGAAACATTTTCTTTTCCCTTGTGTAGTTCTGGACATAGTAATACATAATGTCTCCGTTGGCAAATTAAACATCTCACATTACTGTGACACTTTCTTGCAATGTGTCCAGGCTTGAGGCAAACGAGACAGCATCTTTTCCTTATAACGTGTGATTTTCTGTCTTCGTAACTCATCTCTGATAATTTTTGACAGTCTTTACTGAGATGAGGGCGGTTATTGGGAAACTGGATATTAATCTAGCAGCTCTTGAATCAGGCACCATAGACTGGTATAAATACTGGAATTTGTCTATGGCAGTCAGTTCTTCTGAGTCATGTATTTTTGAAAAAATGCTCCAAAATGTTAAATATTCTTTAGGATCACCCGAAAACATTTTTAATTCAAATTTAGGTAAATTTAATTTTACTGAATCACGCTCGACAGAACTTGACAAAGATCCAGAATCTTTATTTAATAGCGTTTCTATCTTTGATTTAATCTCAAGAAAAGTATCTCTATATTCCTCTGCCGCCTCAAAATCGGCTTCGTATTCATTAACAGTCTCAGTATTTTCTAAAAGTAATGACGAAATATTATTTTGAATCTCATCTAAACGTAAATATTTATCTTGTAACTGAGCATTCAACACGTACAGCTTATCGCCATCCTTGGCGTCTACTTTCGTCGCCAAACATTGCTTCAACTTATTCACGGTAGCCGTAAACGAAGCTCTTAACGATTTTCGTTTTGTTTTCAAAGCATCCATATTTATAAATGCACTAAAATAGTAACTTAAAATGATTCGTAATAGATTCTTAATTTCTGTTTATACTGAAGCAATGAAAGTGATTATATTTTCTTAAACTTAAATCACTTTGATCATCATAAACAGCATATCGTATACTTAAGCAGAAATTAAAATCATTCGTACCTGTACATCTTTTTAATCTCAAGTTCTCCGAATGCAGAGTACAAACTCTGTCCTGTCGCGGACGCCACTTTGTTATGACTGAAGACTTTCTGACTTATAAAAAAAACACTTTTTATTTAACATCAGGAAAACGGAACTATCAGCTACATAAATATGGATGGAATGCTTAATCACAATTTTTCTTGGTTGCCAGTTCCTTTAACTCAATAACAATTTAATTAATTAGAAAGGCAACAGGAAGTGGGAAATACAAGATGAGTGGCAACACTCATATCAATTAACAAGATGAATATTATTTTAAAAATAGCATTTTGTATTAATGGGTTATCAATCAACAATCTGGGCAAAGTTGGTATCCAAAGGTGGCTAGAATTAAAATTCATCTTTAAAGATTATAGGTGGCTTCTTCATTCTATATACCATATTAAAGCAGTTTATAGTAATTAAATTATCCTTTTAAAATATAGATTATAGTATGGGCTTTCTCATTCGACTCTCGATAATTCGGCAAACTCATTAGGCAGATGCAACTACTGGAACATGTTGCGCTGAATCACTTTTCAATAACAACTTGAAATCTGCCATTCTTTTATTGTATTTTATTTGTCAATTTAATATGCTACTGAAAACCTTAACACGATATTGTTCTCCAAAATATATTGTGGCTTATTTTCCTGACGTTTGAAAGGTATCAATATACAATTCAATGACGTCTATATGATTTTCTATGGTCTAATAAATGTCCAATAATCAGGCTAATTAACTATAAAGTATACAAGAAATATATATTAGGATAATAAGTTGTAATGATAGCGAAAAGATGTCCATGTTTTTCACACTTAAGATTTCAATTAGTTTATTTTGCCATTTAATATTATTTACTATCATAAATAAAAGAAAAACTGCGACGCAAAACTGTAGCAAAAAAATTGCAAGAAGTTTTCAAACAGCATCTACATGTCTAGCGATGGTAACAAAGTTTTTAATTCTTCTAACTAGATCATATTAATCCTCTCATTAGTTGAAGCATAGATACGGGAAAAAAATAAAGTAAATAAATAAGCTCTTTAACTCAATTAGAAAGCTTAGGATTGTGCAATTGCCGAAGCTAAGGACATCGGATCTGTAACTAAGCTATCAGATATCTAGTCAGATCACATTCCGACAGCTTCGAAAATAAAAATGAAGTGGAAAAAAACATGGGCATATGAAGTGAATTTAGTGGTATGGATTACTAAGTAAAACTGTGCAGATATTAAATAAACAAGTTATTGCTTAAATATTTGGAAAATGATTCGAAAATGATATAATACATTTTGTGCTCAGTAGGCATGTTTTAATATTATTTTTAAGTAAATTTATAACATCAAACTGAATGTAAACAAATAATATAAAATAAAATTTTTCAATCCAATTCTTACTCAAACCAACAAAGAAATTTTCTTATTTTAGTTAATTTTTGTTAAATAATTATCACAAAAATTATAAGGTATCAAAAAATTATTGATTTTCGCAGGAATTAAACTAGCATTCTTTAAGTGAAAAATGCTAAAATCCTTGCCTTTTACCTATTGAGATATTGCCTGACGATTTCAATTTTCATTACAAATTTGCTAGTATTCTATTTAAAGTACTAAAAATTAACTGAATTTAATTAATGAATTAGTATTTCAAAGAAAAAAACTGTAATAACATCAAGTGTTATCCGCTTTTTTAAGTCATGAAATGATGGAAGCTTAAAATAATAAATGGCAATAAATCTGAATTATTAACAAAACTTTAAGCAACTTCCTTTATATTATTTTTTACGCTACAATAGATTGAACTGTAGTGGCTACATACTAGATTACATGTTGATTATATTAAAACAACTTGAGCCGGTTTTCATGAAATAAATTGAGAATGGTAAACATTGACAAACAAAAATTTCATCATAATATTATCTTATTTAGTTATTTAATAAAAAATAATTAGTTAATAAAAAATAATAAAAAATCGATAAGGTGGTCGATAAGGTAATCAATAAGGTAAAAATCGATAAATCGATAAGGTCAACACTGTATTAGGAATTCAAGGTATAACACAGGATACCCATTACAATTGCTGATCAATTATTAATCAATTTAAAATTACGAATTACTTTAAAAATTGATTGATCAATTACTAACCATTTTAAAAAATAAAGATGTATTTTTAGAAAATACAATTAAAAAACATTCTTTAACTTAAAAATATTTTTTTATCTAAAGAAGAATAATATTCTTTAGAGTAAATTAACTAAAGTTTTTAAATCTCTTATCACTGTGAAACGTAGATTCGAACTGCATAAATTTAATTTTTCTTACATTTTCAAAAAATAAAAAATAAAAATAAGGACCAAATGTAAACCCTCTCCAAACATATCTTCAGAATGTGGGAAAATAATAATAAATACAGTCGTTTTTATTCGGTTGTATTTAAAAAGTATATATCTTATTGCGTTATGAAAAATATAAAATTTAGGTGATACTTTAATAATTTTTTTTTTCTTATTCGAATTAAAGTGAAAAAACTATCTTCGATATGAGACACTTTTAGATATATATATACTATTTTTTAACTTGATTTCGACAATGACATAATTATTATGTAAACACTTATTGATGAATATAAACTGCTTATATTTATTCTATTCACTAAATAAAAAAAGTTATTAAAATAACGGCTAATCAAAATTAAAAAGAGGCAAGAAGATTAATTATTTATCGAATCATAAAATGCTGCCAAGAATTTACTGTATTTAACTGAGCATAAGAAAGAAAGGATTTTAAACATTAGTTTGATTAAAAATATATTTGAAGATTTGTTTCATATTTAATAAAATTTATGCCCAAATATTATCAAAATATAACGCGGATTATTTACATAACAAATATATATTTATTTTAGAAAACATCTTCAGGTATAAATGGATTATAAGAAATAATAAATCAAAGTTTTGAATAATGTTTGTTATAAGTGGATGTGAGCCAACCACAACAATTTATCACTCAAAATTCTTTTTCCTATCTACAATTTGGAATTGTTTCAACTATTTCAACGAGATGTTGGGAACAAAATATCGTTTTCATTGTTAAGCTGTGAAGTTTATAAGTCAAGTGAGAATTACAAAAATATTTTTTTTTTGTTAAAAGTATAATGAGCAGTCAAAAGAAAAGTTATTACAATAGAATTCGAGCAGATAGTAAAAATAATATCATTTGATAGTTTTTTTTAGTTTAAATGCAAAATGAACGAGTGAAATATTTAATAATTTTTTTTTATTTGATGCCACAATGTTACTAAAATAGTGCAAAGTATCAAAGAAACAGGAAAAATTCTGCTTACATCAATTTTTTTTCTATTCCATTTCGGCCTGCATTATAGATTTTTAGGTAAATGCTATATATTTTGGAATTAAATTTTTTTGCATATAATTTTACATAATTTTAATCTTGTTGATACAATTAATAAATTTTAGAAAATATTAATTATTAGTTTTTGATGGTTGTAGGTGTAAACAATAAATGAATAGAGTAAAATCAAAAATTACTCACGAAAAATTGTTTAAACAATGAAAATACTTATTTTAGCAAAAGATCCTAATGCATATAAATTAGATAATTTTAAATTGTTATTATTTTTATTAATAAAATCCTTTTTTAAATCTTTTTTTATTGTTATGTACATAAATCTCTTAAATTTATTAAAGAATTTAAAATTGCATACAATAAAAATTAAACTACTTAAAATTATTTTATTATTTTAAAATACAAATTCCCCACATAACTTAAAATAAGAAAAAAATTAAATAAAAAGTTTTTTTTCTTATGATTGTGTTGAATACGATATTAATTTTTAATTAGTTTTTAGTAAAGTGATAAAAATATTCAAATATTTCAGGCTTCTTTTCTACTTATTTTTTAAAAAGTAAAACAATTCTAAATTTTAAAAGTTAAGTAAATTTTAAATAAGTACCAGGGAATATGTAGTTAAGTGTATTTCGCAAGCAAACTTACAAATTATTTCTCTCATTCTATTTCAAATCATAAATGTTAGAAAACGAAACGCTTTTTTTCATTCAGAATCAAATACGAAATTAAAACTTTTATGCGCACATTTCACTTGAATAATTTTAATTAAAAACAATCAATTATCAGCCACTGATTGGATTATAGTTAATGCAGAAATATAAATCGGCATAGGAAATCACTGTATGCTACATGAATAACCAAAAATATATATATTAAAGAAATGCGTTTAAAAAGAGACCAGGTATTGCAATCCTAGTGTTTTTTTAAACAAATAGTTTTAATATAGACAGATTTCCTGACATTTAAACACCTGGAATGTGCTAGGCAATTTTGCACAAAGTTAAAAAAACTGGGAGTGTCTAATTTATCTAGAACTGTTAATAATACGATATACTGTAAATAATTCAATAATTTAACTTAATTTATAATCTAATATTGTTAATAATATGAGAGAAATTTATAAAAAAAAAACTAAAGCATTGAACTGTCATAATATACTTAAATCAGACCAATCATATTCTGTGTATACTAAATTTTTGGAAAAACTTTTCTTCAGAAATTAACTTTTCAAATAATAAATTGAGTAATAAGTTTTCCTTTGAAATTTCAAGGTCAATTAAATCTTTACATGCAAAGAACAAGACCACTCCAGGAAATAAAGGTTAAAAAAAATCAAAAATCGAGACGTCTGGTCGCTTTACTTTTTATAGTTGAATTCTTCGTCTCATTATAGTCTAAAAGTAAATGATTGAAAATCGAAAGGAATTTTAAAACATAAATCATACATTGCATAGTTTTAAAAAAAACGAAACAATCTGAAATACGTAGTCCATACAAATGAAGGCTGCATTTTAAAAATAATATTTAAAAACGTGCATGTGTTGAAAAACATTTGAACTATCATATCCGCATCTACAAAATGCAAATACAAACGCATGGAAAATATTCAACAAAACATTTTTATAAAACAAAATAGCCAAATAGGTGAAAACTACATTACAATGTAGCGACCGCGTTAAAACTACGCACAGCTGTACTATTTCTGAAAATGCTAATTTGTATTGATGTCAAAATAATCGCTTTCCCCTTTAAGGTAGAGGTCGTCAGGTCCAAGAATACGCCCAAAGAGCAAGAAAAAACTGAAGTGAGTGTGTTAAAAGCCTCAGTGAATATAAATGCATTCAACATTTTATTCCCTTCTAAATAAATTTATTCATAAATAAACATTGGAAGTGAATTAATTAAAATAAATTAATTTTAATAAACATGCATGGGATAAAATAATAAAAAGCAATAAAGAATAAAATTATTATTTCAAAACAATTTTACACGTTTGATGTATTAAATTTCGACATAATATTGTATTTCTATCTAGCAGTATTAAAAATAATAATGGCAAAAGTTTATACAAATAAAATTGAAATTGCATTCGGCAATTTTTTAAAAAAGAAAATAAAATTGTATCAATAAACACAGCGGAAACTGTGATTATTTATGAAACAAATAAACATTCGTTGCATAAGCCAATAAAATTTAAACACAACTACGAATAAAAAAACATTCATTGGTTAAGAAAACGCTGTTAAAAGTAACAGACAGAGTTATTAAAGTTGATTTTCTGTTTCTTATAGTTATAACATATAAAATATTTGAACGAAATCAGAAAAAAAACTTAATGCATGCAGAAATATACAAAATTAAATGCTGAAATAAATTTCTTCATTCAAACTGCATTATACATTTTACTTTAAGTAATTTATATTTAGTAATATACCTTAGTAAAGTTGTCTTTTTTTTTAAGATCATATTTGGAAACAAAAAAATGTGGAAATCTGCCAAAAACGAAACCATATCAATCAAATAAAATTATGTAAATGAAACTTTTCAATAAAGATATAATTTACTTTTGGAAATAAAAATGACTGGTGTCCAATTTTTTAATCCTTAGTTTGGAATTTTTTTTAATTTCATAAATGAAATGTGCACTTTTATTATGGTTCCCTTTACATAATAGAAATAATAATTAGAAAAGCATTAATTATGAAATCAGTTTCAGTTATTTAAAAGTTGGCAAATAAATAAATAAATTTATGGCTATAAGATAAAGTTGTGAAATTAATTAATTTTAATAAATAATTATTAATTTAATTTTTTTGAAAAGAGCATAAATTACATACTGACAGCGACGATAGAATTTATACATAAAGCTTGAAAACATTGTTTTTGTGCAATGTATTGTAAATAAAACAAAAGCCATGAAAATAATTAAATTTAGTTAATACCACGAAAATATTCCTAATACCATAATAAAAATGTGAAATTATAAAAAAAAATTTCGAAGTATGAAATAAAAGTAACGATGATAAAAGGTACATAAATATTATTAAATATCCAAAGCAAAGGTTAAGGAAATAGCATAACATTCTGTACCACAACTAAAGGAATAAAATATTTTATTTACATGTAATAGATGAAGAATTAGTGATCCATTTTTGTATTTTATTATTGTATCGAAATCTTATCTCTTCCTGTTTCTTTTTTTTAAAAAAATTTCAAGAATTGAAAGAAATAAAAGCTAATCTAAAATGAAATTTATCACAAAAATAAATAAATGAAATAAAAAAGAGTTTTATATATTATCAATCCTCAGTTTCATCTCCAATATTAAATTTTACCACATAAATAATGCAATCTGATCAAAATTTCTCGTGTCAAAAATAAATAAATAAATGGAAATAAAAATAAATCAATAGTCAATTAAATTGCCAATTATGTGAAACTCCAACCAATAGATATTTTTTGAATGCATTTTTTTTCCTAAGTTAAAAGTCAAAAAATATTGCATAACATTTGCATCATTTTCAAAACTATCGTAACTTAAAAACAGAAACAAAGTAAATTTTAGTTTTGCAACTCATATTATTTAGATATGATATATCATATTATTTAGATTTATTTTTAAGAGGATTTAATATTATGTCTATATGTATATCATTTCATAGCTTTTACTTACCATGTCGACATTTAAAAACAAGATTATATGTAAATTATTGAAAAAGATTATATGTAAATTCTAAATTGTAAAATGCACTGCTGCAGCAAATATTACTGTGAATTGCGATTACAGTTGGTATCTTTCGTCATTCATTAGAACATACAACCGAATAAAGATGCTAAGTAAATTATGAAAAAAAATATTAACAAATGCTATTCGATGGTAATAAATATATAACAGTTTGATACCATGTTGACATTTAAATACAAGATAACATGTAAATTCTAAATTGTAAAATGTACTATTGCAGCAAATATTACATGAATTCCGATTACGGTATCTTTCTTCATTCATAAGAACATGCAACCAAATAAAGATACTAAGTAAAATATGAAGAAAATATTAACAAATGCTATTCGATAGTAATAAATAAATAACAGTTTGATACCATGTTGACATTTAAATACAAGATAATATGTAAATTCTAAATTGTAAAATGCACTGTTGCAGTAAGTATCTTCGGTCATTCATGAGAACATGCAACCAAATTAATGTACCAAGTAAAATATGAAGAAAATATTAATAAATGCTATTCGATGGTAATAAATAAATAATAGTTTGATAAATATATAAAAATGATTGCAAAATGAGTAAATGAAAACGGAACTCACCTTTGGGGATGTATCAATCATTTTTATCCACACCAGAAACTAGGCAATAACACCAGTGGCATAAAGGGGTTAACTTAGGGAATCATATACTTCTCGAATTTTTCAAGAAGATACATAATTTAACACAGCTCACGAGGAAAAACGTTGAAAAACTTTGAAACAACTTTAATCACCGAACAAAAAATTGTTTAAATTAGCACTAATAAATCAAATCCACAGCGTTGGCGCTCTGGTCGGCGACAGTTGTCAGTATCCAGAAAAATAACACATCCAAGACGAGCACTTAACACGTGTTTTTTGAAATTTCGTCACCGCGCTGAAACAATTCGATTTCCCGCAAGCACACACAACAATGCGCCGATGCAGGGGCCTATCACATTACGTCATCGCGCATGCCGCCTTTGGGCGATCGACAACAACATCATCAGCACTATTTGTAAACAAACACCACACACAACACCACACACTTTTTTCTCGCTTGTGAAAACAACTTTTCCTTTTCTGTTGGCTAGTTTTTCTCTTTTTTTATTATCGTTTGCGGAATGCCTTGTGCCACAAATTACGAACGCCGAATTTGGGGAAAGCGAAAGATTCCATGACGGGGTGCTCTTTTAATTCTTTTATTTTTCGTGCCAGCGCCGACTCTGGCAGTCTGAAAAGTTTTGTGGAACGAACGCGCGTCGCGCTGCCACGCCGCGTATCGGGCTGTGCGAATGGCGAGAGAGTGAGGCAGAAAAAGTTGCGTTACAGCTGGCTTGGCGTGCGGTTCCAGGAGAGCGGGTTTTCGAAACAGGTGCCGTTTGAATGGGTGAAAAATAGAGGCTCTGGATGCTAACCCTCTGACGGGCGACTGTTTATTTGTTGTTTTACTTTTTTTATTTTTTGCTGCGCTGGAATGGCAGCAGTGTGAAAAGGAAAAGTAAAGAGTCGGGTTGAGCTGTGTAGTAGTTTTCAGGAATGACAACAGCGTTCGTTCGCTCACTCTTTCCGGATAATGCTTTAACTCTTTCTATTTTTTCAAAAAAAAAAAAAAAGGAGGGGGGGGGCGAATTAGATTGCAGAGAAGGAAATTAGTTAGAAAGTAGAAAGTTAATATTCCAATTGTGGCTGCAAGTATCTTTTTTTTTTTATCCTGCTCAAATTGTTCAGTTCTTATCATTCTTGAAAGATCGATTGTGGTCTTTTCATTATTATGACTTTTTATTTGTTGTTTAACTTTTTTTTTTTTGCTGCCCTGGAATGGCACAGAGTGAAAAGGAAAAGTAAAGATTCGGGTTGAGTTGTGCAGTTGTAGTTTTCAGGAATGACAACAGCGTTCGTTCGCGCACTCTTTCCGGATGATGCTTCTTTCACTCTTTCTTTTTTTTCAAAAAAAAAAAAAAAAAAAAGAAAAGAAAAGAAAGAAAAGAATTCGATTGCAGAGAAGGAAATTAGTAATAAAGTTGATATTCCAGTTGTGGTTGCAGGTATCTTTTTTTTTTTTTTTCATCCCTCTCAAATTGTTCGGTTTTTATCATTCTTGAAAGATCGATTGTGGTATTTTCGTTATTACGACTGTTAATTTGCTGTTTAACTGTTTTTTTTGTTGCGCTGGAGTGGCAGCAGTGTGAAAAGAAAAAGTAAAGAGTCGGGTTGAGTTGTGCAGTAGTTTTCAGGAATGACAACAGCGTTCGTTTGCTTTTTCTTTCTGAATGACGCCTTCACTCTTTTTTTTTTTTTTTTTTTTTTTTTTTGGAAAAAAAAGTAGATTGTAGGAAAGGAAATTAGTTAAAAAGTAAAAACTTAATATTCCAATTGTGGTTACAGGTATCTTCTATTCTTTCCATCCCTCCCAAATAGTTCGGTTCTTATCATTCTTGAAAGATCGATTGTGGTCTTTTCATTATTGCAGCGCCTTTTTGTTACTTTGATTTGTTTTCGAACACAATTAGCGTTCGTCCACGCGTGTCTTGACGTCAAAGTCGTGTCACAGCAGTTGCTCGATGGGAAGTGTTCGCTGATAAAAAGCATGAGACGCGGAATGTGGGAATTTTTCGCAATACTATTCAAGATTTCAGTGTCTGAGGAATATTTATATTTTTCAAAATGCATCATAAATGGCGAAGATACTGAACCAAATAATATGCAGGAAAAAAAAAGCAGCCAACATTAATTTTTTTTATTCATGGTTTAAAAATAAAATATTTGTCTTTCTATGGAGCTTTTTTTTTGAAAAATTCCTCTTATTTGTTATTTCAGTTCATTTTCCGAATAGGTATGATCAAATAATGAATAATATTGATGCGATAATTTTGTGCCGATTGTGATTCTGTAAAATGTGTCAATATGTGTAAAAAATAGTGAATTTAGTTTGGTTTAGTTTAGTTATATTAACGTCCCGTTTAAAGCAACACGAGGGCTATTTTGGGACGGACCTCGTCATTTTGAACCACGGTCAGATGACGAGGACGACACCTGAACTGGCACCCCCCTCTCCACACCACGCCACACCAGCGGGAGGACATTTGGCCTGACTGATTTAACGTGCAACAGATCCCCTCACACGACGGTTCTTCAGTGGAATCGAGTCTCGAACCTGAAACCCTCCGGTTCCGAAGCCGAGACTAAAAAATAGTGAAAATACTCGTTTAGCAGTAATTTTTTTCTTAAATTTTAGTACTTTCCCTTGATTGCAGCCGTAAATATGTTATGTATCTGAATATATGCAATAGAATATTTTGTAGAGTGTTTTGATTTTTGTTTAAAAAATAGTGAAAATTCAAACAAAAATCAAAACACTCTACAAAATATTCTATTTCATATATTCAGATACATAACATATTTACGGCTGCAGTCAAGGGAAAGTACTAAAATTTGAGAAAAAAATGAGTTTTCAAAAAAATTACTGCTGAACGAGTATTTCTACAACGAAACTTTCACAAAATTTGTTATTGAAATTTATATTTGTTAGCTCTAAAATTAAAATTACTCAGTTCAAAGTTATATCCCCATTTCATTACATTTGGAACACTTCAGAAAAAATACCTGAAAAATTTCAAGGCAATGCATTTATAAGTTTTTAGATATCGTGTTTTGCGGGAATGTGCCACCATGTAATGTAAAAAGGGGTATTTGAAAGCGAATGTGACGTATGAAATAGCTAAGTTGTACTTTTGGCCATAGCTGGTGCTACTGAATAAATGAATAATAAAATAAGAGGCTCTCACTGGGCTTAAATCGTGGATATATAACTATAAGTAGCCTTTTAAAGTGCCATAAGTAACCATATCATATTATAGTTAAAAACAAAACTTGAAACGATTAAGTGCAATAATTTATTAAATGTCTTTGATAAAAATTATTATGAATTCAACTACCATTTCTTAAATCTTACTTCTAGTTCGCACTCTCCCTATATATATCTTGTTCAAATTTTCAATCGATAGTAACATACTTTTTGTTCATCCACTCAAGTTCAAATACTTTTTTAAAACTTGTAGCGGATGACGCTGGATGTTAAGATAGTTTTTTTTTTCAAATATTGATTCAGTCATTAAATTTAATTCATTTTTAATACTTTAAATAGAGTTTCAGCATTTTGTAATGAAAATTGAAATTTACAGGTGTGAAAATGAAAGGATTTTAGCGTTTTTCAAGTAAAGGTCAAGAATGCGAATTCATTTCTTTGAAAACCAATATTTTTTTTGGTAATTATTTAATAAAGAGTAACTAAAATATAAAAAAAAACAATTTGGTGATGTAAGTAGAAATTGAAAAAAATTATTTTATATTACTTGTTTTCATTCAGTTTGATGTAATAAATTAATTTAAAAATAATATCAAACATATCTACTTTAAGTAAAATGTATTATCCTCCAACTGAAAAAAAATTCAGAAAATATTTAAACAGTAACTAAGTGAAGTTATTTATTTAATACCTACACAGTTTTACTTAGTAATCCATACTACTAATTGGAAACTGAAATCGACAGACAATAGCTCTATCGGTAAAATTCAAGTATTTCAGTGTTTTTTTTTCCTTGAAGGTGAAGAACACGCTTTCAGTTCTTGTAAAAATCAATAAAAGTTACTTTTTTATAAAAAGTAACTAAAATAATTTTTTTTTGTTGACTCAAATAGGAATTGAATAAAATTTATTTATACATATTACTTGTTTTCTTGAAGTAGTGTAAAATAAATAATGGTATACATACAAAAGAATTGATTCGAGTGATACCAAAAATGGCAGAAACGACTAAAATGGTACATAGCTCTTCGTACTGTGTTCTCTCGTACACAGTTCTTTACAGTAATCTACTACATAATCTACACAGTAATCTATCTCTCGTACACGGTTCTACACAGTAATCTGCCTACACAGTTTTACTAAGAAATTCAGGCTACTAATTAGAAATTGAAATCGACAGACAGTAGTTCTACCTGTAAAATTCAAGGATTTCAGTAATTCTTTTTCCTTGGAAGGGAAAGAATGCGAGCTCAGTTTTTGCGAAAATGAATATTTTTTGATAAAAAGTAACTAAAATATATTTTTTCTTTATTGACCTAAGTAGTAATTGAATAAAATTTATTTATACATATTACTGGCTTACTTGAAGTAGTGTAAAATAAATAATGGTATACATAAAAAAGAATCGATTCGAGTGATACCAAAAATGACAGAAACGACTAAAATGGCAATCTCTCGTACACAGTTCTTCACAGTAATCTACTGCATAATCTACACAGTAATCTATCTTTCGTACACAATTCTACACAGTAATCTGCCTACACAGTTTTACTTAGTAATCCGTACTATTATTTGAAAATTGAAATCGACAGACAGTAGTTCTATCAGTAAAATTCAAGGATTTCGGTACTTTTTTCTTTGGAAGGCGAAGAATGCGAGTTCAGTTCTTGCAAAAATCAATAAAAGTTACTTTTTTTATAAAAAGTAACTAAAATAAATTTTTTCTTTGTTGACTCAAGTAGGAATTGAATAAAATTTATTTATACATTTTACTTGTTTTTTTGAAGTAATGAAAAATAAATAATGGTATACATACAAAAGAATTGACTCGAGTGTCACCAAAAAGGAAAGAAACGACTAAAATTGAAATCTCTCGTTTCAATCGCTCGATAATAAGACTAATTTCTCACGGAAATTGCATTAGAAATTTGACACGTATAAGTCACACGCTAATCAGTAGGAAAGATTGTTTTGACAGAATTATCGATCATCGGAAACTCGAGACGAACTTTGCTCAAGGTATCTATCAGACATCAAATCAAAATCTACTTTTGTATCAAAGCATTTTTGTTGTTGTGTTCTTTTAAAGTTTCTTTTCTGCTTGATTTATATTTTGGATAGTTTCTTCTTCTTCTTCTTTTGAATATGTTTGTCAGCCCGCTAACATAAAATTTTCAAAATGTAACAAACTTAAAGAATGATATTCAGTAAGAGATCTTCAAATTAAAATAA
>JAPMOQ010021343.1:519323-542696 GCA_026543055.1 Argiope trifasciata | reverse complement strand
AATGGGTATCAAAATAAAATCATAAAATTCTTAAGATGCATGAAGTAGCACTGTACACAAATTCTGAAGAGTAATTACAGCATAATTACTATACAGAAAAAAATCCTTCTAATTTGTTAAATGATTAAAATGTATCATTAATATTCTTAGAGTTAAAATTTGTTTAAAGTTATCAGTTTTATTTTTTATGAGTCTTGGGATTCTATAATTATGTTTTGACATCAATATTTTGGAAAGAAAAAGTAATGCTTTTTATTTTTCATGTACAAAAATGAAACAAAAATTTAAAAACTTTTTTTGTTCTTATTTTTGTAAAAATAGATGGATCTGAGAACATTACAAAAAGCAATTAACAAATTCCAAAATGATTTATTTTTCGCAATCAAGTAGATTGACTCCTCCGTTTGAAACAGAAATCAATAAAATTGAAAATATCCATACAGAAAGATCAATCGTCTTCACATTTCACAGAAAAGAAATAGTTGAGAAATATTTGTGAGAGTAATTAGTTGAAGTAGCACTTAGTCGATTTGTTACATTCACAAATGTTTTAAAAATTGATACTTATGTGGAAAATAGGCTAATTGTAGTGGCGGTAAGAATTATAGAGTGAATAAAAAATATAATAAAGTGCAAATAATAATAAAAAAAGAAGCAACTTTTTAGTCCAACGAAGCAAACTTGAGAATATCAATACTTCAACATAACTAATGTTAGAAGAAAAAAAAAGTCGTCTGCTAAACAAAAATCGTCTGTAACTTTAGAATGGAACATGATTGCTGTGTTTCCATTTCAGTTTTTTTTGTGTGTGTTGACGTGAAAGCTGCTTACATAACACCCAAAAATTAAAAAGAAAACAAGAAGTAAAAAAAAAAAAAGAAAAAGAAACGTGATAGAACGATCTCAAACAAGATGTGATTCAACCGCTACTATAAATATTCTGTGTTCCGAATCTCAGTTGAGCGAAGGCGGCATCATTTGAAGCAGTTAGTATTTTTTTTCTTTGGAAATCTCTTTCAATTTGGACACTTCTGTTCTTGAGAACTTTGACAGTTGTAAGTGAGGTTATGGATTGTAGCTATTAAATGGCAGCTTAACTCGAGTATTAGTTAATAGGCTGGATTCAGCCGTTTGGCAGTGGTTACGCTGTGGTTAGTAGACTGCAAATGTTTGCAAAAAGATGAGAAAAAAAATTGGCTTAATTAAGCCATGATTCAAACGGATTATGTAGGTTGTTGATGAAAAATTTTGAATGTTGCGGGTGAAGCAATGGTTTAATAACAATAAATTTAAAAAAAGAAATTCTTTTAAAAAACACTCTTAACTTAACAAAAAAATTACTAAATCTTAAGCGGCAGATAAAAAATATTCTAAATAGGGTGGAGCTATGTTCGCAGACATAATGCTTTTATTTTTTCTAAAAATGAGCTGTCAGCATTTTTTTCTGGTCGCCTGATTTATTATAGCAATTACGGCCAAATTATGATCTGTTTAAAGTTCTAACCGAATTACTGAAGATTTTAAAATAGTAATAGAGAAGTGTAAGAAATGTATAAATAAGTTATAATAAATGTATATATAAGTTATAAGAAATGTATGTAATAAGAATATATGTATAAGTTATATGAAATTTATGTAATAAGAGTATATGTATAAGTTATAAGAAATGTAAAAGTTATAAGAGTATATGTATAAGTTATAAGAAAGGTATTTATAGTAAAAGACAGTTATATTTTTATTTATTGTATTGATTTTAAAGACTTTTTTAATGATATCTTTTACTCTTTTTCGAGTTTTATAATAAGTTATAATGTTTGGTTTAATTGTTGGTATAACTGTTTAATTTTTAACTCTGTGCTAAAAAAAAGGAATTTTTGCATTATAGAATCTTTTAGAATGTCTCATTCTTTTATGATTTTTTGATTGGAAATTTAGATTTCTTGTGAAAAAATATCGTCTGCGTGTTTGTTTTGTTTAAAGAATATATTTCATAAAAGGGAATGTTTAAATCAATTGTTTTTCTGCCAGAAAGTTTGAAAACAGAATTTTTAACCTATTTTTTAACTTTTAAGAATCGTTCTAATCATTCTAATTCCTTCCTAAAGTATTCTTATTTTCTTACTTTAAAATGAACATCTAATCTAAACAAATGAAAGTTTTAGATTCACAAATATTACTTTTTTAGCTTATTCTGTTTTTTCTGAATGTTGACTTTTTCAGAAAGCCTATAGTTACTTTTGGTAGAATAATTTCTACTTTTTCATTAATTCAAATTCAAACTTCGCCTTAATTAAAATTATAGTTAATATTTTATATTCTGACAATTTTAAAACATTGTATTATTATCATAAACAACTATATATTACAGAATTTCATAATGGTTGTATATTAAGTAGAGAATGAAAAAAAAAATCGATTCAAAATTAAACCTTCGCACATCGAAGTAATGAAGTTAAGCAATTTGCAAGAAATCGTTTATTAATTACTAAGAAGTTGTGTAGAGATTAAGTCTGTATATGATTTGTAAACAACATTTAAATAAAGAAATTTTCAAATGATTTAAAAAAAATCTACATATCATTTTTATTTATTTTAATATTTCTAGAAATATAATTAAATGGTTTAACAAAGTTCCTTTAATTTTTCTGCTTTTTTGCAATTAAATATAGCAAATAATTAAGAATAAAAAATGGCGTTATAACTTCAAACAAAAAGTAAAGAAATCAAACTACATGTTATTTCTTCACGCTGAATACTCAGTTTTTGGATGTAGCTCTATTTTATAGATGAAAATGTTTTATTTAAATTTCAATGCATTGTATTTTTCTACTACGAAAAAGGATCTTTGGCATAATATATCATAACAAGTAATATAATTTTTTAAAATTCTATTCCTACTTAGGTCAAGAAATAAAATTTTTATATTAGTTACTTTTCATTGAATAATTATAAAAAATTATTAAGCATAAAAAATAATCGATTTTCGCAAGAAATGAAACTCATTCTTCACCTTCACGTAAAAAATACTGAAATGCTCACATTACTGCACCGATTGAACCACTGCCTGTTGATTTCAATTTTCATTACAAAGTGCTAAATCTCTATTTAAAGTATTGAAAATGAGTTAAATTTAATGAATGAATGAATACTTGAAAAAAAATGTATTAACATCGTCATCCATCTAAAGTTTTAAAAACTGTATTCTCATTTCAATGGATGAATAAAAAGTATTTTATTAACGATTGAAAATTTGGACATGATTTATGAATAAATAAATATTGGAAGTGAACTCATGGAATTAATTGAAAAAATTATAAGAAATCAAATTTTTATTTTAAAAAGAGAGATTTATAATATTTGTAAAATACAAAATACATTCCCTAACTTATTGTTTAAAATTCCAAAATTCAAAGCGAAGTAAATGCTGAGAAATTAAAAGAAGTAGTAAATGTTCAACAACACAACAATGAACAGAGCGTTGTTTAAATATGTTTAAGGAAATATGGACCCCAAATACTAAAAGTCAGAAACAAATCACATAGATATTTAAAAATTCAAATTAAAAAAATCAGGGGCAAATTTCGTTTTGCATACTTCTTCAATGTATGCAGAATACAAACCGCATCGGATTCTAACATCTTTTACCACTTCCTGAAAACCCTTGCCTTCTGGTATGAAAGAAAAAAAATTATGAAATATCCCATTCAAATTGATAAATAGGGTGTCGTTCTCTGCTACGTACCCATAGCAGATGCTATCACCCGCCCCTCCACCTTGGGTTTCTATACATTCGAAATCTGCCGTCGGTATTGCTTTGGCTCCACTGATCCATATTTTCCCAGGGATTTTTTTGCAAACGATAGGTGTTTTCCAATACCTCCTCACCCCATCCTTTTTGTGTAATCGAATGTACAGAAGAGAAAGGGGGGGGGGAGATACGTTTACAATCCGATCAACAGGTGGCAGAACCCCTTGGTTCCGGGGAATTGCATAATGTAAAGCAGGTGACAGCAAACGATTCATGGCAAGAAATATCTGGAGATCGGAGGCAGGTGGACAAGTGTTTTTGTATGCTGCCAGCAAAATAATAAAATACCAAGTTTTATCTCGCAAGGACAAGGCCAAACAAACATGAAAACCTAAATACAGTAGGCATTCGATAATTCAACTCGTAATTTATTCGGCCTACGTATTAGCCGGTCTAGTTATAAATAATGCAGCTTAATAAAGGGAAATATGATTTATCTTGCCAAAGAAGTATAAGCTTTTTTCAAAAACCAGAATCTTACATCTTAAGGTTATCTCTTTGAATTAATGTAATATAAGTTCATACTCTTTATTCATTATTTATTCATTTATATATCTTGTTCAAATTTTCGACCGTCTATAAAATATTTTTTATTCAATTATTCAAGTTCAAACACAATTTTAAAAACTAGTAGAGATGATACTTGATGTTAAAACGCTGTTTTCCGAATATTAATTAATTAATTAAATTAATTTATCTCATTACTTTAATTAGAGTCACCGAATTTGTCGCCAAATGGTCACCAAGCTAAAAATTTTAATAAAAATTGTAGTGAGTGACACTTGATGTTACTACACTTTTTTCAAATAATAATTCATCAATTAAACCTGATTAATTTTTAATGCCTTAAATATAGTTTTAGTATTTTATAATGAAAATAGTATCTCAGTCGGTAAAAGGCAAAGATTTCAGTATTTTTCACGTGAAGGTGAAGAATGCGAATTCCATTCTTGCGAAAATCAATAATTTTTGATACTTAATATTTTTTTCCTAATTATTTAATATAAAGTAACTAAAATATAAATTTATATTTGTTGACCAAAATAGGAATTAAATAAAAAATTTATATTACTTGTTTATAAATTAAAATTAAAATGATTAACAGAATTTTTTTAATAACTTTATTTAATACTACTGTATTATATGTAATATAACTACTGTTTTCTGTTTCAAAAAGAAAAAATAAAACGTTCAAATTATTTATTATGTAACGTTTTCTGAAATTAAATCAGTCAATATATAATCTGTCTGTGAGACTGAGCACTTTTTTTTTTGTTTTGGACAATAATCACTTTCCGTAATAATTTTTTTTTGAATATGCAACACAGGATATAAATACTAAGGAAGGACTTAAGAGGCTGAAAAATACAAATAAAAGTACGTTTCATTATAAAGTGAATTTTTTATAGTAATAGGATATTATAAATAAAGGCATAAAAATAGAAAGTATAAATTGCAATATCTTACCTATTCTTTTGTAAAGAAATTTACCGTCCTGTAATTCCATGTCTTTATCTCTTTTTCATGCCATAATTGTTCTTAGTTTATCAATAGAAATAATTTCATTTTTATTCGTTTTTTTGGAGGCATTTAGAATAGTTGAATCGGAATTTAGTTCAGCCATACCAATGCTACTTTTTAAAACCAACTATGAATATTTTGGGATGGACCACGTTTGAATCGCAGTCAGAAGGGGATATCACTCCCTTATTTTTTAATATCCTCTATATTTACACAATACTTCTGTTTCATTATCTATATAATTTGACAAAATTCTTTATATTCGGGCTTTTATTTTGAAAATCCATTAAATTTTATTATTTTTATTTTACTACACAAATTCTACTGATTATACTTTACATATTAATTTTTCAAGCTGCTTCAACGTTTTCGATTTTATGAAGTGACGTTCAAGATAAAATTTATTAGAGGAATTGGTTTATAAATTTCATAATTTTATGAAATACTCTTCAGTTGCGTTAAAAAATTAGCACATTCTATTGATTTTCATTTCTTTCTTAAATAATTAAAATATATTTTTGATCGTGAAATTTTAAATTGTTTCATAAAATGTATTGTTAAACTATTTTTCAAATATATATAGTTTTAGTTCTACTGACTAGTTGACATATTTAGTGCCAATGAAATTAAAATCATTGATGTAAAATTACAATTATTTATTTTATTTTCTTGATAAAAAATAGCAAAAATGTTTACTTCATTAATACATAAGGTCCCATATGCACATATAAAGAAACAAACATTTTAAAAGTTATTTTTGCATGGAAAATTCTATCAATACTTGTCGGTCGGTCTAATGCCCTTAGGTCAAGCCCAAATGAGTGGAGCTCTCTCGAATGAAGGCAGAAGTGTGCGTCTTTCGTTATTAACAAGCACCGTTCAGGTGAGAGGACGACTTTGTTCGAACACACACGACACAGTCCTTTTTTAGGGGGAGATCGAACTCATTCATCTGTAAGTCAGAATTGAGAACCAAATCGGAGACAGACTCATCCCTGATTTAGTACCCCCGGAGGTATGGAAACTTGGAGGACTTTGCAGTCAACGTGCCCCAACTGCCATGAGCCAAGACGGCGGTCTTTGGCCGAGACGAGGACAGAACTCTCTACCTTGACGCTCTACCAACCAGGATACCGTGGCCACATCAACATGTGTACATGCTTATGTAATATAGGGGGAAGTGCTTGGATTTCAAAGGTGGATGAACATGGAGTACTTCAAAATGTGGATATCGTCATACACTTTACATCTTCAATTTTCATTCTAATCTACTTTAAAAAATGAACCTTGTTACTTTGTTTTAGGTGCAGTATAGTTTATCGAAATACTTGTGCTCGAAGTGTAGAATAAAACCAGTCCTTTAAGTATTTTCTGAATCATTTTAAGCAAAAGATAAGAATAAGTAAAATTTCTCGGTAATTTCATCTCTTTTTGCAATCAGCTATAAGCCTGTACGCATAAATAATTCATGCATACTCATGATAATTCATACGCATTTCAGTACAGTGAATGTACAGAATTGATAATAATGCTGAAATCCTTATCAATATTTCCAACAGGTTAGGAGAAAAAAAACCATCTTCAGTTGTAAATTTGTCAAAAAAACCACATTTCTATTGGTGAAATTTCATTTATCGTTAATGAATACCATAGAAATACATCGTTAAAAAAATTATGTTTTGGAAAATATAATTACGAATCCATAATACATCTTCCATACATAGCTAGTCTTATAGTAAGGAAGAGACCTTCACATAACAATTATGGCTGCTGAATGGATGAAAGATCAATGACTCCAGGTTTTGGCGGCCATTTGGGGACATCTTGGCGAATACGGTAACTTTGGAGACGAAACGGAAAAAAACTTGAAAATTTAGGAATAAAAAGCGATATTTCTATTCGAATGCCTTGTCATGGAAGCTATAAAAGCGAAGGGACACAGACAGTAAAAGAGTCAATTGAGTCGTTGAGTAGTAAGTGAGTAGTTGAGCGAAGTCTTTCTTTATACTGTTGATGTTTAAACATTTTTTAAAGATATTTTTTGCTCTTGCATTGCTAATTTGAAGACGATTTGCTGTTTATATATTGTTGAATTTTGCAAATGGTGTCTTACATCCTAATTTTCTGTAAATGAGCCAGTTGAAAATTTTCATTGTACATTCACTGAACGGATGTTTCTTAACAACGCTTTTCATTTAGTTAACTTGAAAATATTCTTCACTGCTATGCATTTGAGACATGCATGTCAGAATACTGTTAAAAAATGGGGAAACGATAAAACTTTTCGAATTTTGTTTTTATTATTAGAAGTTTCAGATTATTTTTTTCAAAGTCACTGTTCACTCATGGTTTCATTAGAAGAATAAGTAAAATGTATTCTTCTATTTAGTTGTCTAAAAACCTACTTCCCAAAAATGATTTAATTAACTTTTAAAAGAACATAGTCATAAAAATTCCAAATCGGAAAAAAAATTAAATTAATAAATTTCTTCCTGATAAACATTTATAAAAATCATATTGTAAGCAAATGCTTTTTAATTTAAATTTCTTGAAATAAAATTTCTGAAGATGAAAAAAATAATAGATGGTACACCATGCATTCTTACCCACATTCTGAAAAAAATTATTTATTTTATAACATTTACTTAAAAAAAATAATAACAGTTCTGAATTACGTAACAGTTTTAGGAGAAAATTTCATAGCATAAAATAATATCTTATATTCGAATACTGATAAAAATAAATTCATAATAGATATAATTTAGCTTTTTATTATAAAAAATAAATAAGACATACTTTTGAAACAGATATATCAACCGTTAATGATAAGACAGCAACAGTACAAAAAGTAAATATTTTTGTTAAAAAAATTGAATTTTTAGAAGTAAAATAACTACAAAAAAAAAAAAACCCAGCAAGAAAGAACCTTCTACAAAATTCAGCAAACTTCATTCGTTTCTCAGCATTATTTCAACAATTAATTTACAAATACACTTTCTTTTTAAAACGTTCTGTAATTGCAAAGTTCTTCTGCAATTACAATTTTTGTCAAGTTTATCAGCTGCTTCCAGCTGCACCCGAAGCTGAAATATAAACTAAAAATGTAAATTTATTGAGTGTCAAAGGTAGAGTGGGGGAAAACAAGTTGCTGTACTCGGAAGTCAGTGACCTTGGTGCGATGTAGACAATAGTTGCTTATCAGATTTTGAATTATACCTTGTAATTCTCACACACAGCGACATTTCTTGTTTAATTTGTATGTTTTCTGCAGTAAACATTGTTATTGATATTAAATTTTTTTGAATGTATCTCAATGATTGACATTCTTCTTGTCTGAAGATCTAATAGATTAAGGAGAGGTTGTAGCATAAATTTTGCGAAAAATGCATTGCAGAAGTCGTTTCTTGAACTTGCATACACTAAAAAAAGAATGTTATTTTCATCTCTCCCGTAAAAAAGGTGGGTACTTTGAAGAACATCGAGTACGTCAAGAGTTGCAGACTTTTTTTGTTTCAGAGGCTGATATACGAATGTTTTGTAATCTGAAGAAGTGACTCATAGTATATTGAAAAAAAAACAACAACAACAACAAAAAAAAACAGAATATGTTTCTTGAATGTCTTTATTTACCAAGTGAAACCATACAAAACAAAATAAATCATACTATCGATACAAAATTACCAAATCATATCAAACTTTATACAAAACTACAATTTTAAGTAGAAAAATCTCGTACCAAATTTCATACAAATCCAAGTAGCAAAATTACATCTTAATCACCAATTATCATTACTATCAGTATAATTTAATTGCTATTACGGTGCTTTAAATTTTATCCATCTAGTTCTCGTTGATTTATATTATCGTGTTTATTCGAAAAACCAGACAAATAGACTTCTTTTGAATATATTTTTTCTCACAATTTGATAGAAATCTGCAAATTTGGTGAAATGACTATATAGCAATAACCCGTTTAGCGCAAAGTGTTTTTGAATCATCATTATCATAAATACGCAGATGGATAGCCAGATAGACAGACAAATATATTATTTATACGTCTCTTTATATTATTTTCTACACACAAATTTATTATTTAGAAATGTATTATCTAAACTCAAATTCACTATCTACAAATATATTATTTACATTCAAATTTATGATCTACAAATATATTATCTACACTCAAATTTATAATCTACGAATATATTATCTACACCCAAATTTATTATCTACAAATATACTATCCACACTTTAATTTTGAAGAAATATGTTATTTGCTCAAAATTTGAAGTAAAGTTATAAACTTGGTATAAAAAACACATTCTATATTTTTGCCATATAGCTCAGAATATTTTTGAGTGTATCTATCTATTCCGAAACAGGTAAACATAATTCCAAAAATGTGCTCTTTGGACTAGAAAAGGGGCTAAAACATAAAGAAAGCTAAGCAAAAGCTCAAACTCGAATATGTCGATCATTACAATAGAATAAAAACCGCATTTTATATTTCTTCCATATAACTCAGAGCATTTTTGAGTGTATTTATCGATTCACAAACAGGTAGAGATAATTCCAAAAATGCGTTCTTCTGATTAAAAAAAGGCTAAAACATAAAGAAAACTTAACAAAAGCTCGAATTGGAACATATCGATCATTACAATACTTTCTCTTTGGATACTTTATACACGAGAAAGTAAAAACAAGAATCTCACAAAAGAGAATACTCGAAAAATTTTCAAACAAACAGAGATTTTCTCGTGAAAATAAAGCAGTTCCCTAAAATCGACGAAAGGATAATCCCTAAGATAGATCGCCCATTTTGTAGGAGCAACCCTAAGACTCTTACTCTCATTTTTAAAATTCAATTGCCCGTCTCGATCTTCTTCATCGTGGAGTTTCAACGGGCCATTTCGTGGAACGCAATTGATTCTGATGTCATTTGTGGAAAGCCTCGTTTCCCTCACCAACTTATTATGCACGCAAATCTGCTCTAACAATGCAGAAAATGTGCTCCCAGAGCCGCTGGTGACCTATTTCGACGGATAATTCGCATAAAACTTGCATCCGTATGCAAGTGAATTTTTGCTTACCGGTAATCCTGTAGAAATGCAAAATCCAGCGGATATCCAGGAAGCTGGGGCCATTATTTTACCTGCACAAGAAAAGAGGGATGAAAAAAAAAACAATCATAGAAAAACTCAGCTTTATTTTCTTTATTTCTTTTTATCTTTTTGGCAACGATTTGATTGTTATTTTTTCTCGTTTGCTGCTCAGATATAAATCTTTTTCGACATAGGCTTCACAGGGTTGAGTTATCGTCCCCGATCTCTGGTCGTGCGGCTGCCGACGGAATACCAAATGGCTGCTGAAAAGACGGTTTTCGATTCATTCGACACTGGGTAAGCCGTCCATACTGGAAGGTTTTATGGAAGATTTGAGTGCTTTAAAAAACATGCAGTTTTTAAAAAAGTTAATGTCGATCTCACATTACTATCACAGTTCTTTAAAGAGAGGATCCGAAACTTGGTCCATCGAATACCTACTAAGTAAATACTTTATTCTTCTAAGCATTTATTAGGTTATCTCATTGACACGTCATTACTCTATTCCCCCCCTAATATCGGTGGTGAAGAACCTTGAATTCAAGAACTGCGTAACACTTCCCTCAAATTGACAAATCGTTTCACTAATTTGACAAAAACCTGAATCTTCATGTCGATTATGACGAAAATTAATCATATTTATACATAATTTTTAATAATTAATTCATTTTGTTCTTTGTTCTGAACATTTTTATGATATATTCGAGCTTGGAAAAAAAATGGCGCTGGTTCTAGGATGGAAAAAGATAAATAAAGGGATTTAAGAAAATTCATGAGAGACAGTTATCGAGCAAGTCAATCAACGTTTATATATAGTTTATCCAGTGACTGAATCACTGTAACTATAAATTTTTCTTGAATAAACAATCGCAAAGCTTTGGTGAATATTTGTGATAAAATATATTTACTATACAATTTTGTGCAAATATGTGATTTGTTTTAGAAATAGGGAAAATGGTGTCTATGGAAGAAACGAATTATTTTTACTATCAACGTAGGATTAATACTCTTGAGAATTCTTCTTTCTACAATTGGAGAGAGCAAAACAAATAAAATTCCGTACACATCTATAGAGTAGATGTCCATCAAATTTTAAGTCAAACACAACAGGGAGTTAAAGCTCTGTTGGTTTACAATTTCCAAAATCATTTAACTTTTATAATTAAATAATGCAATGTCTTAGATATATCAGATTTTAGAAATGCAAAATCCAGTATTATTCGTAATTGATTCGTCAGCTAAGACGAATCGATAACGTAAACGTTATTATTCGTTAAGGTAACATCGATTATTCGTTAGCAGTGACGTTAATCCGTGCTGGCAAGTTTTAGAAATGCAAAATCCAGCGTTATTCGTTATTGTTTTTTAACTGCGACGAATCAATAACGTAAACGTTATTATTCGTTAACGTAACGTTGATTATTCTACAGCTGTGACGTTACTCCCTGCTTGAAGATTTCAGAAATGCAAAATCCACCGTTATTCTTTATTTCTTCGTTAGCTGTGACGAATCAGTAACATAAACGTTATTGTTCGTTAACGTAACATTGATTATTCGTTAGCTGCGACGAATCAGTAATGTAAACGTTAATATTCGTTAGTTGCGATGTTAGTCCGTGCTGAAAGGTTTTAGAAATGCAAAATCCAGCGTTATTCGTTATTGATTCGTTAGCTGAGATGAATCAATAGCGTAAATGTTATTATTCGTTAACGCAACGTTGATTATTTTTTAGCTGCGGGAAGGTTTCAGAAATGCAAAATCCATCGGATATCCAGGAAGCGAAGGCCATTATTTTACTTGCACAAGAAAAGAGGGATAAAAAACAATCATAGAAAAACTGAGTTTTTTCCCTATTTCTTTTTATTTTTTGGCAACGATTTGATTGTGATTTTTTCTCGTTTGCTACGCAGATATAAATCTTTTTCGGCAAAGGGCTCTACAGTGCTGAGTTATCGCCCCCGATCTCTGATCGTGCGTCTGCCGACGGAATACCAAGTGGCACGCTGAAAAGACGGTTTTCGATTCACTCGACACCGGGTAGGCCGTCCGTGCTGGAAGGTTTTAATTATAGCCTAGAAGCTCGGCGATACGTGTGTGTCATTTTTTAAGATCTTATTTGCTTCGGTCTGAGACGGTTTTCTCTGAATTGGCGAATAATGTCTCCCGAATGAAGTAAGGTTGTTAAGTATTAATTTCCATTCGTTTTATTGTTTCATGTCATGTAAAACATAATTATACGGATATGTACAGCTAATTGATTGAATTTGTTCGGAATAGGGTTTATTCAATTCCTACTATTTGTTACCACTCCCCCTATATACATGTGTGTGTGTGTTAAAAATTGTTATGAAAATAAAAGTTTTGAAAAAATTGAAGTTAAAGACAAATTTTAGCTGAAAAAATAAAGATATTATGTTAATGGTGGAGAATTTTTATGAAAAATAAAATTTTGAGAAAAGGGAAATTAAATACAAAATTTAACTAAGAAAATATCTGACCCTCGTTGATAGGTCAGGCCTTTTTTCCCCTAGAAAACATAAACTGTTTTGGAAAGAGGAAAGTCTAAACTACAAGAAATAACAATGTTTAAAAAATCACCAATGTGCTCGATAATCAGTGTTTCTAACGTAGTCGGATACTTTAATTAGATAGAAAAAGTGGAATGGAACCAGGAAATATGAGAACATTTTAGAATGAAGTTAATACGAGCTATTTTAACATCATTACGCACGCACTCACGAACGCACACACACACATATGTACGTACATGTGTGTGTGTGTGTGTGTGAGTAAACCTAATAATATAAATATAATTTACTTTTGATGGATCTAAATTAAGGCATTGAAATGATAAATTAAAGCAAAATAATAATCTATTATATTTCGCAAACATAACAAATAATGATGTGCAAAAATTTAACGAAGTGCATAAATATGATAAATAAGCAAATTATTTTTTAAACTTAACAATTTACAAAAGCAGTCGTTTATAAATCCAAGAAACAAAAATGATTGCTTTTTAAACTTACAAATTGGAGCTTGATGTTTAAATACTACAATATGTAATTCTCATTTCGTTTTCTTAAATATTTTATTGCAAATGGTTGGTAATAGCATCATGATGGATCTTTTGTACTAATATACGATCGTGAAATACCTAAATGTGTATTTCCGCAACAAAAATAAAGAAATAAATAAAAGAAAACATGAACGGAAACGTTTATTACAAAATCAATCAGTACTTCTTGCATACAGCCGATCACCCCGCCACCACTGAACGTAGCAGTATCGACAGGATTTGTTGGGCTCGACTGCTGAATAAGTATTGTCCAACCCTACATTGACCGATCAGTTAAACTAACATTCCTTTCGGGATAGCAAATAGCTGTCTTTCTCCCCATCTGCACACTCTCAAACAGTATGAATGAAACTATTAATCTCTAACATCATATCCTTCAGGGTTTTGAGATGACCTGGTACCATCAGTACTCTACTCAAATCATTATTGACAATCTTCAGGTCCTTCCTTCACTCTGAGATCACCATACATCCCATTAAATAGTCGTAAACCGTACCCATTACTCAACAAATGCATTTATTTTCCTGCGCTCTTCCAAATCTTTGGAAATATGCAGGAAATCTCCCATGTCCAGATATTATTTGGATTATAAGTGGATGGTATCTTCTTATTTTAATTTTTGGATTAGGAATAAAGTCGAAAGTTGCTCTTCCTTTTTTGGATATATACCAACTGTTAATATCCAAATTTTATTTTTTATTTTTTCTCTCAATTCCCCTTTTAAAACACCACTTGATTTGGGGACAATAATATCAATATTATCTTTTCATTACCATATATTCCAACATGAGCCTTAATCCAATTCAACTCTATCAATTTGTTAATTTAAGCACTTTTTATCTTTTCTTTTATCGTCCCTATTACCTTATTACAATTATGAGATGACAATCAATCAGTATGGTTGCTCAGAAACATACATCTTTCTTTGGGCATTCGCTACATTCGCAGCTTTTTTGCGTCATTCTTGTACCTAGCGTCGTTGGATTTTAATCATATGTATGACTTAGACTTCACCCGCATGCGAAGGTGTCAAATCCCAAAATGCAATCAAATTCAGAATATTGGGTCATTCAGTCAGGTAGTTACGCTGTATTTCATCATCAAATTCTACCTTATTAGTTACTAGCCGCCTTTGGCGACCAGCTGGTTTGCCATGAGTAAAGCGTTCTAAAATTCTCAATTAAATCACATATTCATTAGTCTTGAAGTAATTCCGGGCATTGATTGGCCTGAAATTAATATTTTCTTTAAGCTGATGGACGGAAAGTTCTAAAAGTACACCTTTTCCTAATAATATTCTTTAATTTTATAAGTCAGTCAGTTTTAACTATCAGTTATGCTTCCAAAATATTAAAAATGTTTTTTTTTCGGTGATGTTGCCGAAATATTAAAAATGTTTTTTTCGGTGATGTTGCCAAAATATTAAAAATGTTTTTTTAAAGAAAGCGAGGAAGGGAAAAAAGTATTGAATTAATGATACAGATATTTCAAACGATTACATAAATAAACCATTAAGTCGGGATTTCAATGCATATCTTGTTTAAATTCAATCAGGTTTATCGTAAATAAAGAAGATTTATTGAGTTAATGATATAGATATTGCAAACGATTATAGAAACCTTTGCTTTGCATTTATTTTTTAAAGAAAATATCTCATTTTATATTTCTTTTATTTTATCAAGTCACGTGCTGAAAGTTGCATTTCTTTAGATTTATTTTGCGATGATAGTTTTTTTTTTTATTTTTTATTTTGAACTTCCGTGACTGTTTTATTTTATCCAATCACGTGCTAAAAAACCACGGTTAAAATATTTCTTTAAAAATTCGTTAAAAATAGAAGCTTATGTTATACATTAAAATACTGATACCATTAGAAGGCTAATTTTTTAATCTTTAAATGGATGTAAAAATCATGTTTTTGCGATTATATTTTCAGAAGTTATAGCGGAAAACGTCGAAATTTTGCTTAAATTTTAATTAATTCAAATTATAATTAAAAATTCGAAAAAAGGGCTCCGAGGTGCACATTCCCGACCTCCTAGGTATACATGTACCAAATTTGGTAGCTGTAGGACCAATGGTCTGGCCTGTAGAGCGTCAACACACACACACACGCATGCACACACACACACACACGCGCGCTCGCGCACACGCACGCACACACACGCACGCACGCACACACACACACACACACACACATTGAGCTTTATTATAAGTATAGATTAAGGTGTTAAAAGAAGGCTTTTTAAAATTAGCATTTTCTTAATTACGCGCATCAAATTATTGAATTTTTAATTTTTAATGTGCAATTAAATGAAAAGTATTAAATCATTTAAAATGAAAAAAGTCACTTGAAACGTATTAAAAAAAATTAAAATAATAGTAAATATTCCAATTAGGAAACTATTAAATTCGTCACTTAATTAGGAAGTGTAGTAAATTCTTATGTCAAGTTGTTAAAGAACTCTGAAAGTGATTTATTTGAGAATTTGGACGACTGTTTAGTAGTTGTTAAAAGTAGAATCTGTGAAATTAGAATAGTTAAAACTCGATACATGGATATAAATATCCTTAGATTTTTTTTGGATGAAAAGTAGGTCAGTATTTCATATCGAGGAAAAATTCTTTATTTATAATTTCTATGATTATATTTCAATTAATAATTAATATAATCATAGATGAAATATAATCTTTAATCTATGAATATATTTCAATTAATAATTGTATGATTACATTTCAATTAATTTTAATTAATAATTCAATGATTATATTTCATTTAAAAGAATAATTAATTTTAACATTCTTTTACCGAATTTTACTCAAGTATAAATGAAAATGAGTCATTAATTTCCGAAGATAAAGCAATACATCAACACTACAAGCCTCTACAGTTATAACCGTAATGCTACTAAACAACTTTATAATAAAGTAATTTATAATCTACTTATAAAACAAATTTTTTTATATGTTTTTTTTATATATTTATCTTGGACTACGCTTCAAAATTTAGTGTAAACGTGACAGGATTATCGCCAAATAAATTTGCAATATGCATAGATATTGTTTATCAGTAATGTTTTTTTAACAGATGATTTCCCATGTTTTCAGTTATTTTGCTTGAAAACAGTTGTTTTGTTTTATCTATTATTTCTTCTTCGTCTAACACAATCTTTAGAAGTATTTTTTGCTGTGATACAAAATACATTTCCATTAACTTTTCGGTAATCTTGCCTAAGTTCTTCCACTAGTTCATGGATGTTTTTACTGAGCGCCTCTAGCACCAAAATCATAGTCAAAAAAAAAAAAAAATCTCGTCGATTAAGGTTCACTAGAAAACATATACACTAAAAGCTCTTTATTCACGGATTATATGTTCCATAAATATGCCGCGAATACAGAAACCGTGAATACGGAATGGGATTATAGAGGATACGTTCCTAGGTGACAAAATAAAGAATATATATATACATGCAAAAAAAAACCCAATTTAATTGAAGTTTTTGAACATTTTGATCAATTATCCTAAGGCTTAGGCAATGGTTTAAAGAATTTTGTCATTTTCTCTAGCTTGGCAGTTTTTAAAAGCCCCATCAATTCAGACTGATGCGCAGCAGTCGCATTAGCAATTTGCCTCGTTCCATAAACGGATCACTGTTTATAAAGAAATCGCAAAGCTCATTTGAAATTCTTAAACCTTCACAAAGATTTTCTAATGAAATGTCACATTTCCAGTGCTTGTTGAAGCCTCTTCTTCAATGGGCTGTGAATTTAACATTTCCTCCAAGTAGGTTTCAGTCAGATCTTCATCTTGCGATCCAAGCAATTTCTGAATGTCACTTGATTCTAACAGTTCGAACCCATCTCGTCCTATTCCATTCGCGATTTCGGCTATGTTTGCAGTTTGCATTTAACAGCATACTTTAGACAAAGTTGCAATAAGACCTATTTTACTTTTTTTATTAGTCCATTTGACGGCATTTACAAAGAATATTGGGTTGGATACCTATTGGAATCCTTTTATTATTATGTATGTACTTATTAGATCCATGAATAAAAAAATTTTTAGCCGCGAATATAGGAATTGGGTTGCATTTTTTAAATCCGCGAATAGTGAAAACGCGAATGAAGGAAGCGCTAATAAGGAGCTTTTACTGTACTGCTAGTACAGAAAAATGTAGAAAACTGCACTACTGTTACTGCTTCTTTAGTGACAAACTATTTGAAAACTCTTAAACCCGCTGCTCCCTTTGAACTAAGGGCTTGCATTTTCTTTTCAAAGTTCTAAGCAGCTCATCCGCTTAAACGCTTCAGAGCCCGTGCGTTAAGTGGCTTTAGTGAGCACATTTCGAATGCAGTTCGCTGCGGGATTGGCTGAGCACGCATGTGTCGTTAGATTACCTTCGGATCCGTCATGTGTGACTCCACAAACACATTAAGGGCTGGCCAAACAAGCAAGACAGGAGTTAAGACTCGCGTTAAGGAGTTATTTTGATAAATAACAAGAACAACGTAGCATTCAGAGCCATTGGTTTGTTTCTGGAGGGAAACTCTTGAAACAGTTTATTTTGGATTAGCTGTTGGATTTCGATTGTGTGTGTATTTTTTTTCCAAAATGATGGCTAATCATCGTTAAAGCTGTTGATTGTGATTTGAGGATGTGGACAGTAGCCAGTCATGTGAAATTACACAATCTGATTTCCATAGAAACTGGTTTACAAAGTGTGTACATGGAATGATTACGGAGTTCAAAAGCTTTCAAAGAGAGTTGAAATTGTTTAAGTTGTAAAAAGTATTATAAGTCATTTCTTAGTCTTTAAGGTATTCGATTACGTTCGAAGGAAAATTTTTGAAAAATGGGTTTTTTTAGAAACTATATTTGGTTTTTAAATGTATTTCTAATACAAAACCCTATAAACACACAAAAAAAATTTGAAAATATAATATATTTTGAGAAAAGGGAAAATTTGTAGTAAATTTTAATGAAAATGAACTCAAACGGTAAATATTCTATTCAAAATGGTAATGCAACAATCCTATTTTTCTTTGTACACAAGTTATAGAATATAATGATGAATGAAATGAACCGAAATCTAAGAAACATTTTGATATGCAAAGTAATGATGGGTAAAAATATGCGCATATATACATTTTTTTCATAAATTCACTACTTAAATTTTCTAAAAACACCCATAAATGAAGAAGTATTTCACCCACAATGAAACTTTTGGTTCATTTGATTGCCCATATTATTTAAAACACACGCAGAAATTTTTAGGTAAATACCCCTTTAGCATTTAAGATATCTTGCTAACGGTGGAGAATTTTGATGAAAATGAAAGTTTTGAGATAATTGAAAGTAAAAACAAATTTCAGCTGAAAAAATATGTGACCCTGGATGATAGGTTGGGCCTTCCTTTTCCCAGAATAGATAGAATTCCCAGTTTTGGAAATAGGAAATTATGAACAACAAGATATAACAATAAAAATAAAATCGTCTATGGGATCGATAGCCAAGGTTTTTAACGTAGTCGGATACCTTAAACGATTTTTGAAATTGACAAAAAGATAAAAAATTCAGATAAATGTTTTTAGACGATATTTTAAATCGTCTTCACTCATTGATTATTTTGGAAGTGAAGTAGTACAAGGTCGGTTTTTTTAATGTGAAACTGTAAAAATCGACATGACAAATTAGCATTTGAACATATAATTTCATAATAAGGTATGTCCACAATTATGAATTAAAAAATAAAATGAATTAAAAAACCCTATTGATTTGTTTTTTTAAAAGGCTAGTGAAATTCAACGCCGGATGTTATTAGATTGAAGTAATGTCAATGCTATTATTTTTAAATGTTATAGATGTTATTTTTTTAATAGTCAAAGAACGATCTTAAATAAGAAAAGTTGTACAAATCACAAAATGTTTTAAGAACATCAGACATGAAAATATCTTTAAAAGGAACATTGCATTATAAGGGTAAAATATTACGTCAGTGACTCAAAATCCACGTAAAATGAAATGAAGGAGATATATTTTAAATTTCGGATACTGTTATAAAATTTTCTTTTAGTGTGGAATCTTCCACCAATAAAGCTCTATGAAGTTAATAATTGAATATATAACAAATAATCAGATGCAAAAATTAGTATAATAGGTTAAAATATGTGGACTATAGAATATATTATACTACTATTATACCACTTGCACAACTCCCTTTGTATCCAGGGGGGGGGTCTCATACACGCATCTCATAGATAGAAGACAGGGAGGAGAACAGCCACACTCGATCCAGGTCTCAAACCCGATGGGTCTAGATCACGGGGATGACGGGCTACCCCTAGGCCAAGACGCCGACACGAAATTATAGTAATCGTCAAACAATTCAAAACCTAGAATTTGATGAATGTACGTTTATATCTCCTCGTGTTCAAATAATATATTTCTGGAAAATGTTCGTCTGTCTATCTCTAGTTTAACATACTTTCTAGAAAACTTACCGTTTTTTTAAGCTTCAAATTATATATATATATATATATAAAAAAAAATAAAAAAAAAAAAAAATATATCTGTAGCTTGCAGAGCATCTTATATACTTAAAAAATTAAAACAAGATTCAAAGTGTTTTAGAATTCTATCGGTTTCGTTTATTCTCTTCTCTTCACATCATAATTTACAAACTATTGCCAGATTTCAAAAGGTTTACAATTGATCAGTTGTTATTATGCAGAATAATATTAATGAACTATGTTTGTCAAAGAGAAAATTTATTTGCTTTTAGCATCAATAATATTTTAACAGAAATAAAAACTGTAGCAGTTATAAAATGCCTGAAAAGGAACCGTCTGCTAAGTGTCTGCAAACAGATTATGACATTCACTGAACATGTTGAAAGATACTCAAAAACGATTTGGACTTGATGGTTGAAATTCGATGTATGGTATTTATTTCAGATTTCTATCAAAGTTTCGACAGATTCTATTAAGTGGAAGTCCGTCTGTCCGAATGTAAGTCAACACGATTATTATGAAACGAAGATAACTAGATAGATAAAATTCAGTTCACAGGTTTAGCATCTATAGTATAGACACCTGTCAAATTTTCTGCTAAATCCAACAAGGCTTTGACTGGCTGCCGGTCTGTACTTCAGAAACATACAAATGCCTATTGTATTAAGTATATATTAATTTGGACATGAGATTTTGTGACTACAAGTGCAGGTTTGTGTCCCATTTTTTGTTTCAACTGGTTGAAGAAAGTCGTCTAAAACCACAAACTCTATTTTTGGATAATATTAATCACATGCCAGGGATTAATCGCCAATCACTCCCCAAGAATAACACAATAGATCCAGAAAAAATGCTAAATTCAAACCAAAAGTTAATATTTCTTTACTATTTTGAGCAATACTATGAAGGTGTCCCCAAGTAAGAGAAGTTTATAAGAATGTATGCGAGTAAGTTTTGGGAAAACCAATCTCTCTGGTTTAAAGAATGATCTTATCTCTATGAACATTTAATCTTTGTATGCGTCGAGTAATAATCCAAAGATTATATTTGGTTGAAACAAGTAATATTTTTTAAAAAATTCTTCAATTCCCACTTCCTTAAAAAAGAGTTAAATTTAATTAATGAAGCATTATTTGAAAACAATGAAAGCAAAAGCATCAACAACACTATATTAACATCACGTTAAACGAGATGTATTATATAACGGCTTTTGATTCAGCCTTTTTGACATTAGAATTACTACAGTGAAATAGGTGACAAAGTCTCCAAAGACTGGATCTGACCATAGGAAAATTTAAATTCAACACAATTTATTTAGGAAATAAAATTAAACGTATTATGAACTATTTACAAACATGATGAAACATTTGTACAAAGAAGGTCATTGCTGGACCTGATATCACCACCGAACCATATTACAAACATGATACGTATTTATATCATATCTTAAATCTTACTTTTGCATATCGGACCAAATAAATGCCAGATATTATCAGAAAATAATATATGCTTAGTGTCAAGTGAAGTGATTTACTTTAAATAAAGATGCACTATAGCATGCTCAAAGTGCATTGCATTCTTTTAGAATAAAGTATGAGACATTTGAATTTAGAACCTTAATGCCAAAGTTTCCTAACACATGTGTCATTCACTACAAATTTAAAAAAATGTATTTGAATTCGAGTGGATGAATAAAAAGTATTTTATTAACGACTGAAAATTTGAACAAAATATATGAATAAATACACAAAGGGAGAGTGTGAACTAACTGTAGGGATTGAAAAAAACATCGATTTGTTTAGTTTTTTTGTTTAATTTCACGAAAAACTATTGAATTAACGCAGTATTTAAGTAGCTGAAGTGCCTTGATAATCTGTATGCATATACTTACACCCATTTTCTAATCTACCACGGTAGTTTGTGAGCTAATATTTACAAGTGGACTCCCTTATCATCCACTCGATTGCCGAGTGGATGATAATATCCAGATAATTTCTTCGAGTCCCGATAAAGGAACGAGTTGAGACCTGTTGACGTGAATCCCTGCAGACGATTTGTTGATGATAAAAACGATAGTGGTTGGAGTTTGAAAAGGGCTTTTATCGAAAAGAAGAGAGATACACATTTAACTTCCAAAAAGAGATTCCATTTACAAACTGTAAATAATAAGAATTTTTTTCGCATTTTATTTCAAAATAAAAATTGAAAATGATGTCTATTAATATTGAAAATAATTTCCTTTAATATTTGAAAAGAATCTAATCTAATATTGAAAAGAATCTCATCTAATATTGAGAATAATCTCATCTAATATTGAAAAGAATCTCATCTAATATTGAAAAGAATCTCATCTAATATTGAAAAGGATCTCATTTAATATTGAGAATAATCTCATCTAATATTGAGAATAATCTCATTTAATATTGAGAATAATCTCATCTAATATTGAAAGAGAATTACCTGCGCGTTGCCCTCTACAGGACACAACATCAAATTTAGTATCACCAAATTTGGTGCAGATGAGTTTTAGAAAGTGGAAATATGAATCTAGGAGTGAGTTCCGTAAAATTTTAATTAAATGAAAAATAAGCTAAATTTTTATTTTCCAAGTGTAATTATGTAAAATATGATATCCCCAAAAGAATTAAAGCCTGCTTAAAATTGAAAAATCAGAAATACGGCCATGGTGGTCTGGTGGCAAGATCTCGGACCATGGGCCGTAGGATTTCAGGTTCGAGATTCATCTATTATTGAAAGAAAGAGAATTACCCGCGCGTTGTCCTCTACAGGACACACCATCAAATTTAGTATCACCAAATTTGGTGCAGATGAGTTTTAGAAGGTGGAAATATGAATCTAAGAGTGAGTTCAGTAAAATTTTAATTAAATAAAAAATGAGCTACATTTTTATTTTCCAACAGTAATTGTGGAATATATGATATCTCCAAAAGGAATTCACGCCTTCTTAAAATTCAAAAATTTCTTCTTTAAGGACATCGGGGCGCATTGGCCTGGTAGTAAGGTGGTAATCAAGTAAATGATATACCAAAAAATTTATTTTCTAAAAATTGTAATCTAATAAAATTCTAACCTATTTGTATTTCTTAAATATGGCATCAAAGTTTAAATCTTTATGACTTTCATAGCATGGAAGTTTTAATTTTAATTCGATAATTCAGATGTTAACGACAAAATTCCAATATTGATTATCAACAAGCTCAGCAACAGAGGTTTTATTATCAGAATTCTAAACTTCCTTTTTAGTTATTCCGAGATTATAAACCAAGTTTTTAAAATATTTTCTTTATTAATCAAGAAAACCATGTTCTCTATCAGCACACACACACACACA
>JAPMOQ010021343.1:477828-507191 GCA_026543055.1 Argiope trifasciata | reverse complement strand
ATCCAAAATTGGATTCAACAAAATACGAAAACTAAATTCATGACAGTGAAAAGGTAACTGGAAAAAAAATTACGAAAATAAAAAATTCAATAAAAGTGACAAAAAATAAATTCTTAAAAATGAAAAGATAACTGAAAAAAATGAAATACATCAAAATCACGAACATCAAAATTTGATAAAATTTACAAAAACTAAATTCATAACAATTAAAAGGTAACTGAAAAGAAAAACGAAAGGGAAATGAAATATATTGAAAAGAAAAATCACAAAAATCAGGGCGTCCAATGAGTAAAAATGAATTCTGACATGCAGACATATATGAGATTTAAGACTGTCAACTTTGGCATCAATAATTTTCTTTCCTCTAGATTCAAAAATAAGTCTGTAAATTTAAGCTTTTGCTTAGAGTCAATAAAAAATCGTATATCTTAAGCAAAACTTTTGAATAAAGTTAAAATGATAGGAGCAATATCAATTCATTCTGTCAGATTTAGCTTACATCTTTATGCGAGATCATTCTGTAAAACACGCTTCTCTGTGAATCTTGAATTCTAGCAGAGAAACAAACTTGTGATGCATCGTGCGTAATTGAATTCGAAGGGAGAGAAATAAAAACAAGAAAGATGTATTTTTCTTGCATGTCTAAAAGATCACTCTGATTTTTTACAAATTAAGTTTTGCTTTCAAAATCTGCCGAGAAATTATTGAAGAAAATGTTTCAAAATATTTTGTATGTGATGGTATATGGTTTTAGTTATTATTAAAATAATATTAAAATTATTATTAAATGATTGTTATATTAAATTTATAATTAAATGATTAAGTTATTATTATTATTTAGTTATTATTAGATGAATTAAATAGCAAAAGAGCATAAAAATATTGGTGTTTTAAAATATATGTATATAAACTTTTTTATCAATTTTACTTTTATGACTGAATTTTTTGTATTTAAGTATAAAAAAAAAATTGAAGTACTTGCATTAGCTTATTTTTCTTTTTGGATGATACGTGTCAATGCTTTATTAAGTAAGCATCCCACAGAGCTTTGCGATTGTAAAGAAGAAAGAGGTGAAATGCTGTTCTCTTAAAGGGTGCGCCGGCTAATGTCTTGTTTTTCGTGTTTGTTTAATGTGAAATGTAATTTTTAAAGAAATGTTCTCGAAAACATACGTTATGCGTTATGTTTTTTCCATTGGACTGATTATAATGTTCTACATACCTCCTCAAAATTCTTTCTTTTTATTATTTATTTTTGTCTGTCTTTTATTAACACGTTCACTGTCCACTACCCTCGCCTAATATCACGGCCATCTATCTAATTAGATGCCCCCTTCTTTGCTATCTTTTAACAGTATTAGCGAAGGTGTCATCTAATAACATAGGTGGTTTTAAAAAGGAACGAAATCTGTGAGCGACCTCGTAGTTGGCAATCAACGCGTTAAGATTGCAAATAATAAATTACACTAAACTTTATTACATAATTATTTATATACAGTAAAAACTCTTTATTCGCACTTCCTTCATTCACGTTTTCACTATTCGCGGATTGAAAAAATGCGACCCAATTCCAGTATTCGCGGCTAAAAATTTCTTTATTCGCGGATCTAATAAGTACATACATAATAATAAAAGGATTCCAACCCAATATCCTTTGCAAATGCCTTCAAATGGACAGATGTAAAAAGTAAAATAGATCTTATTACAACTTTGCCTAAAGTATGTTGTTAAATAATATCGCCGAGGACTGAAACCGACTTGGAGGAAATGTTCAATTCACGGCCCATTGAAGAAGAGGCTTCAACAAGCATTGGAAACGTAACATTTCATTTGAAAAATCTTAGAGAATGGCAAATGAGCTTTGCGATTTCTTTATAAACGTCTATGGAACGAAGTCATATTTTTAAGAGGCAAATTGCTAATGCGACTGCTGCGTATCAGTCTGAATGGAAGGAACTTTTAAAAACTGCCAAGCAACAGAAAATGACAAAATTCTTCAAACCATTGCCTAAGCCTTAAGATAATCAAGAAAAATGTTCAAAAACTTCAATTAAATGGATTTTTTTATTTTGTCCCCTAGGAAGGTATCCGCTGCAATAAAATATAAATGACCATTCCGTATTCACGGTTTCTGTATTCGTGGCATATTTATGGAACATATACCCCGCGAGTAAAGAGCTTTAACTGAATTATATAAAATCCTAGTGTATTTCCTGTTTAATAAAACAGCTGGATTTTATTTTTTTAAATAAATATTTTTCTAAATTTTAAACGTCAATAAAAAAAATCTTTTTAGGTTATTGATAATATTTAATCTTTCACAATGCAATTATTCAAGAAAATACAAGAGTTTATTTATCTTCAATTTTCTTTCTCTTAAATAAACAAACAATTTTTTTCTTACTCACTATATCAAGGGAAATTTTTTTAGTCCTTTTAAATGCGTATATGTTTAATTAATCTGATAAATGTAAATTCAATTAATTTTTTTATTTATTTAAATTGTGAGTTTTTAAAGGCCACGTCGTAATTATGTGGTATCACATGATATATTAATGAGCAAACAGAAGTTTTCATGGTCTTTCTGGAAATTTCCAATGATGCTTCAACAAGAAATTTTAAGAAAATCATATTGATGTAACAACGCTATATTAAAATTTGCTGAATAGCCATTTTAATGAACAGTCTTTTAAGATAATATCAATAAAATTTATTAGTATTAATTTGTTTTCTTGTTAATATGTGCTTTCCAATTTGCCGGTCGCTTAGAACTTTATAAACTGATAATAGGATTTGCAAAATTTATGATGAATAGTCATTTACATTTTAAATATTACTTTAATATATAAAATTATGATTGTCATTATACTTTATTTCAAACAGAACATAAATTACGATGAATTGGTTTTTAAAATTGAAGATTCAGCTAAATTACATTTAAAAACTAAAATTACAAGGTTATTTTTAAAGCCATTACAAGCTAAAATTTAATTTAGAATTATAAGATTTTTTCCTAATTGTTATAACTTTAACTGTGTGAAACGTTTATAACTTACTTACCTAAGTTAGCTTTATTTTTTTTCTCTACATTTTCACAAAATGTAGCTAAGACGAATTCTATAATTTGCTGAAATATATAAATACGAATATACCACTTGGTCGATTTTCATGCTCCAAAAAAAAACAGTAAAATGAAAATCATATTTCTGTAATCTCTATTAAAGTATGAAACAACTTGGGGCAGTTTTTTCCTTTTGGTAATGATGTCAATCCATCTGGGTCTGCCTTATATTAAGCCAAGCCCAAGAATCAGAACTCAAGTTCAAGAGGGATATGACCTTCAGATCAAAGAATTCGAGACACCTCAAGTAGATAGCAGTCTGGTCAATGTAAACACACTACCCTAGATTTTGACACATTTTACGTATTAAGGTTAAAAAATTATACTTAGAGGATGACATAATAGAAAAAATGTTGACATCGTGCGTTCGTGTGGCAAACCTATCAAAATGCCTCTCTCATAGGATGACATTGCATGATTTAACAGATTTAAATTCATTATAAAGTATTTGTGAAAGTTTTGTAAATGTGAAAGTTTGGATGGGTGTTTGTAACTCAATCTCGCCAAAACGGCTGAACAGAATGGGATGAAATTTAGCACAGAGATAGATTATAGTCAGGAATAGAATATAGGCTACTTTTTATTCTTTAAAAACTGACTTTCGGGTCAAAAAACTGAAGCCAAATACCACCAAAGATAAGTAAAGCTCCAGTTTTCCCCTCCCAATAGAATTGATGTTAGGGCTAGCAGAATTTCGACTTATTATTTCAAAGGATTCTGTTTATTTCTTTAGTGTTTGATGTATTTAAAATCAGATGTTGTTAAGGAATCGATCTTTCGGATTCATTCTGAAGTACTTTTAAAAGAAAAGAAAACAGAATAAAGGAAATAAAAAATTTCTAATCTGCATTGCGTTACCCCAACTGGCGTTGAAAGTTCGTGAGTGATTGGTGACAAATGTGTTTTCATTTAAATTAAAAGTTTAAAAATCATGTATATAATACTGTTGCAGCTATCTCAATTTCGATCTATAAATAAAATGGATTTCACCTGATTTTAAAGATATACGGACTAGATTTACTGTTTTACTTTATTTTGGGTATGCAATGTAAATAAATTGTTTTTACGTTAGTCGTGTGTTTTTGTTAATAAATTGTATTTATGTTATATATTTTTTTGTACATGCTTATACTTTTAAATGCATCGTTTTTAATTAGGTTTCATTTTTTATTTGACATTATTTGATAGTTTTTAGTACATATACATCAAAATTTCCACTCGAACAGAGTTGCGGGTAAAAGTTAGAAGTAAGTAAACCCAAAATATATTGGAATCATATCTTATTTACAAATGAAATCAAGTGTAACTCTTTCGCTTCTGAAAAACAAGACACTTAAAGTTGGGATAATAAAATTTGGCGATGGACATACTTTTGTATAAGGATACACGTCAGTATCAGGACTATGTAATTTGGTATTTGTGGATGAAATAACGAATCTTACTCTTTATTGAAATATTTCTAAAAAATTGCAAGTTACCAGGAATTCGAACAGGATATACAAAAATTGAACTAAAATAATTGTGTAGAAAAAAACAAATAAAATCTTATCTCTCTATGCCTAAAAGTTTAAAAACTTTTGTTGGATACTGGAAGATATTTTAATACTAATTGACCAAAATATCGTAATATTTATGTGTAGATTTCTTTAAAGTGCAAGAAATATTTTTTGAGGTAACTTTTTAAATTCTTTTAAAATTTGTTTATTTCTAACTAAATAATTTGCATATTTCCTTAAAATATTGAATGAATTTTCATTCAGAAAAAGGTATTGATTCTCAATCTAAGATCTAAATTTTTATAAATTGATAAAAAAAATATGCAGTTAAAACTAGTAAGTGCATAAAGTTCGAAGGGTTTTTTTTGTATATCAGTCAAAAATTTAATTTTTATTTTTATTATCTTATAAATAATTATTCATAATAAAATAGAAAAGACGAAATTTGCTTGTCTAAAAATATTAATATGCATTGCAGAGCCTTCACACCTATAGCTTTCGAACCATTGCTATTTGCGATATTTATCACAAAAAAATCAAAAATCAAATAAAAGTACATTTTAAAATAAAATACGATATTTATTATAAATAAAGGTACAATATTATTGCAAAAAGTACGATATTATTACATTGATAAATAAAGGTACGATATTTATTACATAAAATATCAAATATTAGCCGATAAATGTGACCGTTTTATTTCTAAACGATACAGCAAATAATGACATTTTTATTTGTTGAATAAAAGTTTTTAATTTTGATAAATAATTATAAAATATGCTTTAATTTGTGTATGCTTATTTTGTAAGTCTTTAAATGCTATGTATGATTTTGAAATAAAAATAAGAAAGATTGAAAATATTATTCCATGCTATGACAAACAACATAATAATACAACCCATGCCTTTTAGCATTCATTTTAATATCACTAGTTTTTTTTATAATAATATTTTTAATGTATTTCCCAGCAGATTCTCAGATGTGTCATCAATACAACTCAACTCTTCCAAACGAAATATATGCCACCCGGTATTTTTCATTACAGTTCCGTTAACTATCAAATTTAGAAATAAAAAAAGGAACGGAAAAAATGACACACTCCCTGAATTTGCATACATTTACTATCGTTTGTCATTAACTCAAAGCAGACTCTCCTAAAATTTGCGTAGACAAATCACGTGGGTCTGTATTTACCACCTGCACCCCGTCAGACGAGTTCCGCGCATGCCTGGAACGACGTCACGCCGGAATAGACAAATCCGTCGCTTGGCCTGAAAAAAAGAACCGGTTGAAAGTACACAGGTGCAGAGTTATAACTTTTACTTGCCTGCCTTCTTTTTTTTCCCATTATTATTATAATATTTTTTTTTCTTCTTCTTACTTTTTATATTTTATTCGTTTTCTTTTCTGGTTTGACTCGCATTAGCGGAGAATTTCGGGCTAGGGGAATGATAGGTTCTTGTAGTCGTTTTTTAATATCAGCTTTGAAAGTCCAGAATGTATCATTATGTAAATGTAGAGTGTTGTGAAATCGCTTTCGCGCGTTTTACTATTGGCCAGCTTTTTCGAAAATGCTTTTCGGTATTATGATGGGAATCGACAGAAAAACAGCGCCTTATTATTATTATTTGCTTAGTTTTAATTTTGTTTTTTGATCCTATATATTTGCTTTCACAAAAACTGTGAAATTCATTCCATTTTGTTTGTATTTTATTTATTTATCATTGTTTTTACATTAATTATCTTTTGTAATGTTTTCCTTGAAATAATAGGTAAAGTTCTTTTTCCTTATCTTTCCAGGTTATAATAAAGTGCATTTCCAAGATAAAATTTTAATGGTGGAAGATTCAGTGTTTCTATATGCGTTGTTTTTACAGATACACAATAATTAGTTTGTGGAATGTGTATGTCAGAATGTTGGAAAGCAACTTGAATTTTTATGTAAAAAAAAAAAAGTTCTTTCATACTGAAAATAAATTTTAGAAAGTTGAATGTGTATTATTATTGTATTTTGAATTTTCGACTATTCGAAGGTACCTAGTAACACATAGTTATTCGTAGAAACGGAAAAAATTATTATAACTATAATATCGCCTATTATTTTCATTTTTTGATGATAATATATTCTTGGGAATTGTCCCAAGAATATATTATCATCAAATCGATATCATTAAATAGTTCCATGTACTACCCAAGCAGTTGGTATTTTAAAGAACAACTTCAGAAATCCATCGGCAGGGGCTACGAGCAACGCCCTCTAGCTCATCTGAATGGTATTTCGACAAAGACTGATAAAATTATTTTAGCTTTTTAATGTTTTACTATTTCTATTGAGAATTTGTACATTGAATTTTGATTCACCCTGTGACTACAGTCCGTTTAAAGAAATATTTTGCGAACAATCCCAACAAAAAAACAAGGATTTGGTGGATTTTGGAAACTTGAGAAGAATTCAGAAATTTTGTATTATGTAACTCGACAGAAGAATCTAGAGATTTTGAACGGTGTTTCGGAGTCTCAAGCGGAAATTAAAATTATAATATTATGACAAATGTCAGATAGATTAATATTAATTTAAAATTTTGATTTCATGAAAAATATCATATAGATTTATATTTGAGATATTAAGAAAAATAACAACTATATTTATATTAATTTAAAATTGTGGTTTTATGAAAAATAGTCCGATTTGTTTGATTTAAAATTGTGAATTTATGAAAGCTGTCAGATAGATTTATATTGATTTAAAATTATGATTTCATGAAAAGTATCACATAGATTTATATTTGAGATATTAAGAAAAATAACAAATATATTTATATTAATTTTGAATTGTGGTGTTATGAAAAATAGTCAAATTTATATTGATTAAAAATTGTGACTTCATGAAAACTGTCAGATAGATTTATATTGATTTAAAATTGTGATTTATTGACATATCTGACAGTTTTCTAAACTGTGATGTTATAAAAACTCTTAGATAGAGTTATAGTGATTCGAATTTGTGATTTTTAGAAAACTGTCATATCGATTGATATTGATTTAAAATTTTGACATAATAAAAACTGTTTGATAGATTTATATGGATTTTAAATTGTGATTTTAGGAAAAATGTCAGATTTTTATTGATTTAAAATTGTAATATTATGAAAAATTTCAGAATTACCGATTTGAAACTGTGAAATTATGAAAAATGTCAGATAGACTCGTATTGAAATAAAACTGTGATATTATGAAACACATCAGATAGATGCATACTGATTTAAAACTGTGATATTATGAAAAATTTGAGAGATTCAAACTGATTTAAAATTGTGATTCTACGAAAAATGTCAGATGGAGTAGAAATTCAGAGGCATTCAAGCTTCTGCCCTGATAAGATATGTGTTTCTTTGCATTTTGTTAATGTTTGTTGAACTTTTGTGGTAATTTATTTTTTATGAACTGTAAAACTTTTATGAACAAACTTAAACTCTTTTTTTTTCCTTCTTTCAGTTTCAATTTATTCTTTGTAAATCCAATAGGAATTTATAGATTTAAATTCACTGATTAATCAATACATCTTGAATATAATTAGTATTTGCTCTGTAATACAGATGTTTTTATTTAAACTGCAAAAATCACGGCTTTTTATTCTTTCAATGAATGAATAAATTAAAATAATATTTCTGTTATCTATCTTGGCGATAAAGAAGTCTTGCACTTTTGAATGCATCCCAGCCCATATGGTTATTGAGGGAAACGAGCTGGCCGATACTCTTGCCAAGGAGGCCACAGCAGTAGATCTCCCCTTTTTATCACTGGATACTAATACCGTGTTCTGGATTCTAATACCGTGCTCTGGATACTAATACCATCTCTGGATACTGATATCGTGCTCTGGATACTAATACCGTGGCTAGACAGAGGCTCTGTGCCAATTGAAAGAAATATAAAAGAGACATGACAACCACAATTGCAAGACTCAGAACAAGGTACCTGAGGGGCATGAGGATCATGCTTTATGGTTCCAGTCTTTATGAAGAATGCAGACACTGTCTAGACGTGCAGCTGGACCAATAGCATATTTTAGCTGATGTTCTATTATTTCAGCCCTTTTTAAAATAGACATTGATGGAACCAAAGATGTCCTTTATTCCGATAAAGCTGAAGACGTAGTCAAAGTGCATTAGTCTCAATCTAATTGTTCCGCTCTCATCGCCCCTTTTTAAAAATGTTTTTATTGCACTTGTTGCATGACAATAACAGCAGCAACATCGAAATAATAATTTCTCTTTAAAAATTATGAGCAGCAAACATATATCAATGTTTTTGTTACCACTCATATTGTATTTCCCACTTCTTGTCGCCCTTTTCAATGAATTAACTTGTTATTAAGTTAAAGGAACGGGCAACGAAGAAAGATTGTCAATTAGAATTCCATTCATGTTTATGTAGCTGATAGTTCCATTTTTTATGTTAATAAAAATTGCTTTTATGAGAAACAAAATCTTCAGTCATAACAGTTTTGAAGTGGATTTTCTTTTAATCGTTGATGAATTATTGTTGTCTATCTTGAAATAATTGAACAGCTTAATTCAGAATCTGATAATATCAGACGAATTTTGTACTTGTATCCATGACAAAGCGACGAACAAACAAGTCAAAACAGCGGCTAGTGCGAATCAAGTCCAAAATTTAAAGAAACTTCCAAAACGGTGACTACTACCTCCTGCCATGATAAAATTGCAAAAAGAACGAGAAGAAAGTGTATCAATCTGGTTCACATTCATCATAATGCTCGAAATTTTTCCTAACACAACTTATTGTAAGAGAGTGGATGGCCTTTTCTTTACTGTACACCAGAGGTGTCCAAACTTTTCGCGGCACGGGCCGGATCGAAATTAGATCCATGTTATACGGGCCACATGTATATACAAATTGAAAAATATCATTATGAGTAAAGTAGCATTAAATACTATTAATTAATACCATTTTATTGTAACTTGAAAATACAAAATACTAAACAAACAAAGTATAATTATATAATTATTTTATATAAATTGAAATATTTTCATGCAACTTCTAATGCGAATGATGAAACTGCTTTTTTTTTGTTGAAGAATGTCTTTATAGTTGGGATCAAAACTTGCAATTTTTGCGCGTGCAATAATTCCATGAAAACGTTATCGAAATCAAAACGATATTTGTTTATTTATACTTAAGTGCTTCTTTAAGCGAACTACTCAAAATTGCTGATGCTTTATTTACAACAAAACAATAAGACTATGCTTATCGTCAAAATTCGCATGCATATAAAATTTCTTTTATGTTTGAGTTACCAAAATATATTTTTTTATTTAGTCTTATAACTTAACAGCGCGATAGACATTTGTGTTTGGTCAAGTACAACAACTCCGTTTTGTTGGCCACGTAGTTTTTCGATATACCTTTATGAAAATGAAAAGGTTTGGGCGAAAACATCATTATGCTTTAAAACCCTCCGCGGGTCGGATAAAATCACTTGGCGGACCGGGTTTGGCCCGCGGGCCGTAGTTTGGACACCTCTGCTGTACACGATTCATTCCTGATATACCTATACAGATTCCACCTGGCCAATTCTCCTTACTGCAACTAAGAGGAAATAGGATTCACTATGCCTCAAATTTGAATATAACTCTAACATGTTTCATGAGATAACTAGAAACAACTCACGGGGAAGGATGGTAAAGTGAGTTGGATCGAATACCCTTTCTCTCGACATCAGTCACGCTTTGGTAAATCATATTCACAAATATCAAGACCACTTGAAGAAAAAGCAAAAATTTATGTGCATCACAACTAAAATTTGATAATAATTTTGCGAGTGACACAAAACTCGTACTAATTGTTAATGGAAATACAAAATACAGAAACAAGCCAAAATCCCAGAACAATAACGAAGAGCATCCAAGAAGAGTTAGTAAGTTACTAATAGGCAAAATTCATTTATTTGGCCTTACTTGAATAGAATACACACTACCATAATTTCCTAAAAATTACCCAAAATTCTTAATTAATCACAATTATGTGCGCTTCATAATGGAGCTGCATTGATTAGCTATCGAAAAATATCCATTGAAAGCCAATGCCAACAAATGCTAACTGAAAGGCGTCATATTAAAACATAGGCATATCTACCATCTCAACCAATTCATATTCTCTTGGGATCTTACATGATAAATGTCGAAATCAGCTATAGCCCTGAGACAACCGCCCACGGTACAAAATGAGGAGGTCCGTTCCAAAACAGCCCTAGTTTTGTTTCAAAACGGGACATTAATATAACTAAACTAAATTAACCCTTAGACATCCAGCTAACGTTTCCAACAGTTATTCTAGCTTATTATTTTGTTAAAAGTTCCAAGATCAGATGGAAGCTTTCAAAATCAACACTTCGATGCTTTTCACTCGTGCCACAAGTTAACATTAACCAAGCTATATTCAACTCAATAGTTATTCAGCTCTCTTAAGGACCTAACAATGACTGAATTTGATATTTTGAGATCTTACGCATATCACATTAAAAGCCTTGTCCTATCTTTTATAATGTTATTTTTTATTATAATTACATAACCAGTTAATTTAATTTAGCATTGCAAGAGATTTTTAACTCAATTAACATGTCATTGCATATTTTAAGTTTTTTTTATATATTTTAAAAAATAATAATATATTCATTTCCAAAAAACTATTTATTAATTTTGATTTGAGGTCATACAGCATCCACGTTACCACACATTATGACCAAGCTTCCATATATTACTTACTGTTTATAAATACTGTAAGCACAGAGTATTCGAAATGGAGCATACAGGAACTTCAACTATTATACTTGGCAAATTATTTATATTATTCAAATTAAGTGAATCTGTATTCCTTAAGATTTGATCAATTTGACTAGTGGGCCAATGGAATTTTCTTATACCTCTACATACGGCCACACAGTAGACAAGCGATTCTACGCCTCTGCCTTCTTAGTCCAGACAAAAATAGCATTGATTATAACGAATTTATTCAGGTCGCTATAGTAGAATCGGTTGTTTTATGACAAACACATTTCATTTCATCATGCTACTGTAAATCCATCGAATTTACGTTGGTAATAAGTCAAAATTCTATTTATATCGGCAACATCCACAATCAGGCTCAAATTTTTCGAATCCAGCTCATTCGATGCAATCACACGAGAGCAAAAATCTAATACGGTATGCAAATAAGATTACTCTTATTAGCATGTCATTGAAAAGGATGAATTTTTGTTTATCGCTGTACATATAAATAAGAAATCGAATGTTGGAGCAGATAGATCGACTGAATTTTTGAGATGTTGGTTGTCGTTGTTGTGTGTATTCCAAGTAGATGTGCGTCCTTCGATAAGTATGTTTTTATTTTTCTTTATGGTTACGAGATGAAACCACGTTTAAATAAATTTCAAATTATTCTCTAATCGTCATTGCATGGATCACTTTCTTAATAGATAAATGCAAATTAGGCCAAATTTATCTCAAGAATTTATTTCACAATATTCCCGAAACAAAATTGAGGATGGGCATCTTGGTACATTTTATGAAGATTCTTTATATCAGGAGGTGTATTAAATATGACTTCTATCGTTCCATATACCCGTTAAGATATTCAGTACGAATATTTTCTCTATACTTCATGTGTCTTTTTTTATATTCGCCTCTGTTTTTTATTACTGAGTGGGTGTTATCTTAACTTATATCTCTCTGCACCGTTCCTGTTTAACTCATTGTAATAATCTCCCTTCATAAAAGACGCTTGAAGTGCACTAATACTGTTTAGCTAAATCCACTTATTGATCATTCTTGATGCATTTTGCATCATTTGTTATGAAATAGATATCATTTTGATTTAATCATAATAAAGAAACCATATTTTTGTCAACTGATTACTTATGAAAACAGATGGATTCTTCTTAGTACTTCAAGTGTAACGGTTTTTACCAGTTTCAAACTTTAAATGGACTTTACTATTGCCTTTCTTCAAAATATGCACAGAGAAATTCAAGCACTGCTAAAAGTGGACAAAAATCTGTGAGTATAAGAAAAAAAATGCAAAAAGAACTCTTTATTTAGCTTTTTGTTCCGGATAATGGACTCAAGTTGATGCAATGTATATTCTTTATTGTTCATGTTTATTTATATTTATTTATATTTTATTTATTATTTATATTTTATTATTTATTTATATTTCATTTATTATTTATTTATTTATATTTTATTAATTATTTATTTTTTCATTTATTTATTTTTCTTATTCTTTTGTCTTTCTCTCTATGCTTTTATTTTTTTAATGTTGTTTTTTTGGCGCTGCCTTTAGCTTTTTTTGCATCTTGTATATATGCTTAGGAAAGTTATGTTTGAATAGCGAGTCCTTTGATGGCTATTTAAATTCTATTTTCTTAAATTGTAATTATATGTTTTTCACCGGTGCAAAGCTGCTTTTGGCACACAACTAATTTTCATCAGAATCATTTTGATTTAATAGATACCTAAAGTTTCCATTGATTATTGACTTATTATATTAACTCAGAAAACTATAGAACAGCAACTTCAGAAGCATTTCTTTAGATGTTCTAAAACAATAATTTTATTCTAATTCCAAATCCTTTATAGTTAGATATCAAAACCATATTCAACGCCTGCATCCATTCTACAACAAACGATTCATATCTTTAAAACAGCAATGGTAATAAAAGATCATAAGAAGAAATTCTTATGATTTAAAATATTAAATTTTCAAACTCCTTTTCTTATAACATACTAGCCGCCTTTGGCGACCAGCTGGTTCGCCATGAGTAAAGCGTTCTAAAATTTTCAATTAAATCACATATTCATTAGCCTTGAAGTATTTCCGGGCATTGATTGACCTGAAATTATATTTTCTTTAAGATGATGGGCGGAAAGTTCTATAGTACACCTTTTCCTAATAATATTCTTTAATTTTATAAATGTCAGTTTTAACCATCGGTTATGCTTCCAAAATATTAAAAAATTTTCGATGAGGTTGCCAAAATATTAAATATGTTTTTTTAAAGAAAGCGAGAAAGGGAAAAAAAGTATTAAATTAATGATACAGATACTGCAAACGATTACATAAATATGCCCTTAAGTCGGGATTTCAATGCATATCCTGTCTAAATTCAATCAGGTGTACCGTAAACAAAGAAGATTTATTGAGTTAATGATATAGATATTGCAAACGATTGTAGAAACCTTTGCTTTGCATTTATTTTTTAAAGAAAATATCACATTTTATATATTTTTTATTTTATCCAGTCACGTGTTGAAAGTTGCATTTCTGCAGATTTATTTTGCGATGATAACTTTTTTTTATTTGAGCTTCTGGCATTCTTTTATTTTATCCAGTCACGTGCTAAAAAAACATGGTTAAAATATTTCTTTAAAAATTTGTTAAAAATAGAAGCTTGAGTTATACATTAAAACACTGAAACCATTAGAAGGCTAATTTTTTAATCTTTAAATTGATGTAAAAATCATGTTTATGCGTTCATATTTTCGGTAGTTATAGCGGAATAACGTCGAAATTTCGCTTAAATTTTAATTAATTCAAATTATAATTAAAAATTCGAAAAAAGGGCTCCGAGGTGCACATTCCGGACCTCCAAGGTATACATATACCAAATTTGGTAGCTGTAGGTCCAACGGTCTGGCCTGTAGAGCGCCAACACACACACACACACACACATTGAGCTTTATTATAAGTATAGATATAGATTACGATTAATGTTTGGAAACTTATTTATTGCAATTCCCAACGATAATAAATGAGTCGATTTCAAGCATATAAATCAAAAGAGGTTGTCATGAAAAAACAAGCTCTGTATAGATAGCCTTTCATACATCACGACTCGGACGTTGCAACATCGTTTTTGAAAAATGCATCGAATAGCAAACTGGAAGACTGCAATTAGAATTTTACAAGCTATTATTAGGCAATCTTTTGTAAGAGTTGGACGCTGATGTATTGGAGAAAAAGCGTATAAAACTGTTTAATGATAACAGAGGAGATATGTATTAAATACATGCACACATTTAAAAATTGTTTAAACTAGCCTTGGGGATGCTTTCCTCTAAAGGAAATGCTGTTTTGTTCCTTAATAGTAGCATATAAAATATTTGTTTGATTGAGTATTGGTTTGAACATGGGTATATCAGTAGATAATAACAATCATTTGGTGGCTTTAAAGGAATTTGAGCCATTAATCCAGTTCTGGTGATTTTTTCCGTATTTTTGATCTCCTTGAAACACGAAAATATTTTTGTTGTATGTGGGATGGGGAAGTATCTGTATGTTGGTGGATGCAATAACAAACGAAATATGCGACACGAATGAAGTTGGTATATAGTCCTTACCTCCAAATTGTAAATTCGAACCATCCATCTAGTTCTGGTGATTTTTCCACATTTTAGATCTCCTAGAAACTAATATATTTATAGGGTATATGGGATGGGGACGCATCTGTCTCTTGGTGAATGCAATAACTCAAAAATGAAATAAGCTATACATATGAAATTGGTATAAAGTCCTTACATCCATATTGTAAATTTGAACCATCAAACCAGTTCTGGTGACTTTTTCATACTCTAAATCTCGTTGAAACACTAAATATTTTTGGGGTACGTGGGATGGGGGAAGTATCTGTCTCTTGGTGAATGCAATAACCCAAAAATGAAATATGCTACATGAATGCAATTGGTATACAGTCCTTGCATACAAATTGCAGATTTGAACCATAAATTTAGTTCTGATGACATTCCCATATTTTAGGTCTCTTAGAAACACTAAAATATTTTTTGGGGTATGTGTGATGGGGAAATATCTGTCTCTTGACAAATGCAATAATTCAAAAATGAAATATACCACACGAATGAAATTGGTATACAGTCCTTACATCCAAGTTGTAAATTTGAACCATCAATCCAATTCTGGTGACTTTTTCACATTTTAGATCTCCTTGAAACACTAAAATATTTTTGGGTTGTGTGGGTGGGGGAAGTATCTGTCTCTTGGTGAATCAAAAATGAAATATGCTACACAAATGAAATTCGTATACATCCAAATTGTAAATTTCTCTTGTTTTAGACGAAATCTTTTAATTGGAATCCGTTCTTCATACATTTCATGCACTTGAAAATGACACCTCGACCCCGTCAAAAAGGAAGGGGCATACGCTTAGGGAAAGTTCATTCCTCATACGAGGAAAGTTCATTCCTTGAAAGTGATAACTCACCCCCTCCCTTCCCAATAAAAAAGAAAAGAACTGCCATTAAGTAGAAAATCGTGTCTCTTGCATTTCCTACATTTGAAAGGGCCGCGGTGGCCTAGTGATAAGGTCTCGGCTTTGGAACCGGAGTGTTTCAGGTTCGAGACTCGATTTCACGAAAAACCGTCGTGTGAGGGGTCTCTTGCACGTTAAATGTGTCCGGCCAAACGTCCTCCCGCTGGTGTGGCGTGGTGTGGAGAGGGGGGTGCCAGTTCAGGTGTCGTCCTCGTCATCTGACCGTGGTTCAAAATGACGAGATACGTCCGAAAATAGCCCTCGTGTTGCTTTAAAACAGGACATTAATATAACTAAAACTTCCTACATTTGAAAATGGCACTTCATTTTTCCCGCAATCCCTAAAAAGGAAGTCCATCTATTTGAGATGGATCACCCGTTAAGGGGAAGTACATCCCTTATACATTTTATGCATTTGAAAAGGATGTCTCCCTTCTTCCCGCCATAAAGAAAGGAAATTCATTCCTCATACATTCCAAGCTCTTGAAAATGATACCTCACTCATCCAACAAAAATACGAAACATTCGTTAATGGAAAGTAAATTACTCATGTATTTCATGCTTTGGAAAATAATACCTTATCAAAAAGGAAAGAACAGCCATTAAGAGGAAAACATAAATTTCCTGCATTTGAAAATGATACCTCAACTCATACCCAATAAGGGAAGTAAATTACTCATACATTTCGTGCGTTTAGAATTGGGTGTCCTGGGTTCGAGTCCTGGTTCTGGCATGGTTGTTCTTCTGTGTGTTTTATCTGTGAGATGCGTGAATAAGCCCCCTGTAAAAAAAGGGTTATGCAAGTGAATGTGTGTGTCACCTTCATATGAGCTAGAATTCAGACTTCTAACCTCTGGGTGCTCAGGGGTCTTTACCCTCAGAAGCTACTGCACCCCCTATCCGTGGATACAGACACGACATCATCATCATCATCATGCGTTTGAAATTGATACTTCGTCCCCATGAAAAAGGAAGAAGATCTGTTAAGGGGAAGTCCATGCCTCATACATTTTATGCACATACAAATGCATGCATTTCATCATTTAAAAATGATATTTTGCCACTACTCTTCCCCCCCAATGGATCAAATAGGAAAAGAAAATTCAATTCGCTTTTATTACCCTTATTATAGATCAGTAATAGATTCTGGACTAAATCTGCAAACTAATTGATGTAAATATGAGAAAAAACTGCAATTTATAAAAAATTTTAATTTTGCGATGTTACCTAGCCATTCAAATTTCATATTTGTATCAAATTTTTGATGCTATCATTTGCAGCAGGTGTCCAAAAAGGCATATTGAATTGTCTTCAGAAAACGATAAAGGAAAAACACATAAAAACCACCATATGTGGAAACGCATGAGGAATTCAAGACTACGCTTTTATTGGTAGTTTATTTCTGGCTATCACTCTTTATATCAGTGGTGTCCAAACTTTTCGCGGCACGGGCCGGATCGAAATTAGATCCATGTTATGCGGGCCACATTGTATATACAAATTGAAAAATATCATTATGAGTAAAGTAGCATTAAATACTATTAATTAATACTATTTTATTGTAACTTGAAAATACAAAATTTATGCTTTATGCTTACAAAATTATGCTTACAAAATTATGCTTACAAAAAAATGCTTTATTTACAACAAAACAATAAGACTCTGCTTATCTTCAAAATTCACATGCGTATAAAATTTCTTTTACGTTTGAGTTACCGAAATATATTTTTTTATTTAGTCTTATAACTTAACAGCGCGATAGACATTTGTGTTTGGTCAAGTACAACAACTCCGTTTTGTTGGCCACGTAGGTTTTCGATATACCTTTATGAAAATGAAAAGGTTTGGGTGAAAACATCATTATGTTTTAAAACCCTCCGCGGGCCGGATAAAATCCCTTGGCGGGCCGTAGTTTGGACACCTCTGCTTTATATCTTTCGAAACCTGTAATAAATTTGAAAATATGCAAAGGATCCGCAAGATATCTATTTTGTTTCATCCAAGAACTTAGCATTTCCATTAGGTTATCTGATTCAAAAAAATATCTCTTTTCGAGAAATGTTTATTAATAACTTACTGGGCGTTTCCACATACCAAAAAGACAGATTTTTGACGAAAAAATAAAAGGCGTGCATTTCTTGATGTGCCTCAGAGGAAAGTGGCTGAAAAGAATTGCTTAAAATATGCACAGTAGGATTGAATTCCGGATTTTCTTTTTCTTCACATTTCACCTACACTCTGGAATATGATTAACGAGCTGAATGATTTCCATAACGCCCCTGAATAACATAAATTTTTAAATCTTAGCCATTTTTTTCATATTAGTGATTTTTATCAGCATATTTTCTTAAAGTTATCAATCACTTTTTCAATTCTCACTTAGTTCACACTTTCCCTGCACTTATTTATTCATTTATATATCTTCAGTCGCTAATAAAGTACTTTTTATTCATCTAGTCCAGTTCAAATACATTTAAAAAAAAAATTTGTAGTGGATGGCCTATGATATAGTTCACACTCTACCTAAATATCTTGTACAAACTTTCAATCATTAATAAATTACTTTTTATTCATCCACTCGAATTCAAATACATTTTTTAAAACTTGTAGTAAATGACACTTGATGATAGTACAGGCATTTCCCAAATATTAATTCATTCATTGAATTCAATTCTTTTTTATGACTTTAAATATAGTTTTAACAGTTTATTATGAAAATTGAAATCGACAGGAAAAAGCTCAATTGATAAAATACAAAGATTTCAGTATTTTTTACGTGAAGATGAAAAATACGAATTCAGTTCTTGTGATGATAAATTATAGATCACCATTAGCTTCATAAATTAAAAACGAAAAGAGAGAGAATAAACAGTAACAAACAAAAATAATAATCCAACACCACATATAGGAAGGAAAAGGGAAAATAGGAAATAAATTCACTTCCTATTTTGCCACTTAATATTATGATTCTGTCCCACGTATGTGCATATTTATATTAATTGTAATTATCTAATAAAAAAAGTAACCAAAATAAATTTTTTCTTTCTGGACCTAAGTAGGAATTGACTTAAAATTTCTTTTAATAATATTTGTTTTTATATAATAATGATAATGATTTCTAAGGAAAGTCGGCCCAGTGCTCCAGCAACCACTTTGACGGAGTAAATATTAATCAAGCTATTACGATAAAGACAAATCAAATTAAGAAATCTAGCATAAAAATTGAACATTTCATTGAATGCTACTCATGTGTACAGAATATAATGTGCACATAATTCCTCTTTATTGGCGTATTTTAGCTCTTCCAGCGCACAGGTCTGAGGTTTGGTCCCCGGGCTGGGCAAATCGAATCCTTTCAGCCCTTTAGTAGGTCGATAAACTGATGACCAAGCATGCTTGAGAACTAAACGCAGGGGTTTCTGCTTTAGGGTTGAAAATCTAACCGGGACATATGCCGTGCGTCCCAGGGCCCTTAGTCAAAAAAGTAGATATGAGCACTGTAGGCCTTGACCTATTGGGTTGTTCGGAAAGTAATTTCGTATTTTTTTGTCAAAATGAAAAGAAATTTTCGTTTAATGAATAAATTATTTATTAAATTATAAAATTGCCATTCTGGTCTAATAACTTTTGCCATATTTTTAGTAGTAACATGATTATACGCTCATAAAAGTTTTGGTCTTTGCTGTAAAAAAAACTGATCGAGGTGGTTTTTGGCCTCCTCATTTGAAGGAAACATTTTGAAAATCAGTTCTGGTACTGATGTACTGTTAACACATCTTCTCCACACATATTGGCTAATTTATTTCTGGCTTGAACAGCATTTTTACCTTTTATATAGCAAAAAAGAAAAAAATGACGAAAATGCTGTTTATTGCTCTTCATATTTGAAAGGGCACCATCCAAAAACTACTGCGAAGAATCAGCTGCACTTTTTCACACTCAAGCCTTGCTATATCAGCTCTTAAAACATAAAATGATTTTGCGGTTTAAGTATGAAATTGGGTGCGAAAAATGCAATTAAATCCTTTGTCAGGAAAAAACGAAATTACTTTCCGAACGACCCAATATATGCGCTGTCGTGCCACTGAGTTTAGTTTTTGCTAGTACTTATTTAGAATGTGCTCATTGGATTCCGAGATAGCTCAAAACTATCTTTTACAAAATCAACTTGTAATGTGCTGCCCATCCACCTTATAGTCTTGATATGGCGCCAAGAGATTTTCATTTTCTGAAAGTTGAAAGAAAAAAGAAACGTCTTTAAGTTTATCTTTTTCTATTATCAGAGGCTGTTATTGTTTCCAATGGCACTTGTCATTGGCAAGCCCGCTAATTGCTGTCAGCGATTTTATGTATAAATGGACTTCCTTTGTTTTTCAGTAACTCCCACTAGGATCAAGAGTACCACTTAGCTACTTCATGCTTCACATTCGCTGGTACAACCTCTTTTTACAGGGGGGCAAATTCACACTACTCACAGATAGAACACAGAATAACAACCATGCCCGAACCGGGACGCCCAGATCACTGGGAAGACACGCGACCCTTAAGCCAGGACTCTGGCTCAGAGGCTGTGTTCAAGAGTATGTAAAAAATGAATGGATTTCAGTAAGTATTTGAAAATTGGGATAAAAGACATGTAAAATGACATGAAATGGATCACATTTTGAGAAAAACCACAAAAATCTAAAGGATAAGAACCGATAATCCTTTTATTTATTTTTTCGTGATCATTCTTTATTGAAGAATCTACATCAATTTTATCTCTTGAAACTAAATCTGTACATTTTTTTTTCTGCATTAATCGGGGCAAATTTCCGTAGATGCCAATTGTCGAATTTTCCCATCCAAACTAAAATCGTGATAAAACAATTTTTACAGCCTCTCACTTTTCTCTGGATGGGAGTTTTATGAATTTTATTCCTTTTCCAAAGACAATGGATCTCTGTTTGAGCGGCGAAATCCTCGAGGCGTGAGATCAATATAAACGTCGATATCGTGATCGACGGGCGTTTAAATTTATTTCGACAACTATCGGATCCGTGGCGTGCCGTGAATATTTTGCGCTCAAAAGAATGACAAGGACTGACAGTTGCGTGTCTGGGTTGTCCCGGCATTTTTTCCGTAGCTTCAGAGAAATGTTACAGGGAAATTCAAATAAGAGGCTATCTTATAATAATTTTGAAAGTTTGTAACAGAAGTGGTTTGGAATTTCCTTCCTTAAACTCTCTTGCATACTTAAAGAATATAACATGTTATGTGTTTATCACTGTTATATATTGAAAGGAACAGAGTTTGTGTGCTGTGCTTCTTTATTTTGGCCTATGTTGTCAAAAATGTGCTACATATTTATAAATGTGGGGCTGCCTACCAAGTTCCATTTATCTAGAGGATTGTATTTTTGTGATATTGGCACATTTGCACGAAGAGACGACCAGCAAATTGTCGACCCTTCGAATAATTTGATGCAAAATTTGATTCAGATATTCAATGTAAATTTTTCTTAAACTTTTTTGCATTCACAAATAATATAGCACGTTATTTACTTATCATGTTATTTATTTAAGGGATTCAGCTTATACTCTTTGCTTCGTTATTTTGGGCTATGTAGGTGAATGTCCAATTCCATTGAAGAATTTGCGCGTCAGTCCTTCAGTGGTAATTGTCGTATAGAAGTTGCAATGTCCAACTTTGGACCCTGGATTTCATCTCTTCACTTCTTTTCATTCATAGAATACTGAGATCTGTCCCCAAGCAATCATAGAGCATCCTCCCTAAAAATGGTTACTAATTCAATACGTCTATTAATTTGTACTATTTCATCACTCTGCAAAGTTAATTATCTAGTGATCTCTGGTAACCTTAGAGTTTATCTTCTTGTATAAGGCTCACCCTCTCAGAGCGGTTCAACCTCCTTTTTTTCTTTTCATACCGAAGTCTAATTTTTATTTCTTAGGCAACCTTTTATTTATTACTTTCATGTATATAGCACCGTCATTACCGCAAAACCACTTATCACAGTTTAGTTCCCGATCTGCCAACGAGTTGAACAAGAAACCTGACACCTTGCACCAATGATTTGTGGATGCAAAAGCCAACAAACCGTAATATCAGCCCATCAATTACACTTCACCGCAAACCTCTACAGCTACCGCCCAAGAGAGATGCCTCGTCTTCGGGAGGGACTCCACCCTTTTGTTTACACTCTGACACTTCCTCCTTATCGTTTGGTGGCCCTGTTCTTCCCTCCACCCCAGGTTCCCGGCAACCTTCAATTCCGTTTCAGGAAGCTCCGTGCTCAACTCTCACCGTGGAGCTCGGTGTAGGGCTCTTAAAATAGGCTTTGAATTGAACAGGTGGTTTGGTGAAGAGGTGTCGTGTTCTTCCTACGTTTAGTGGAATGAGTGAATACATTAAGACTGCTACCCCATCGAAATGTTGCTGAGTTGCGCAACCTCCTTTGAGCCGCCTTTGAAGCACTTTGGGTTATATCATCTCAAGGAGGTTGATATAATTGCTTAAGAAGTGCGTACATGTTCGCTGTGCTACTTTGCATTTGTCAAGTTGTCTTTGAAGTGGTGTTTTGTAAGACGTTCGGTCTGAATAGGTTAGTGAGAAAATGGAAACATCGAAAAAAAAATCAATTTCATAATAGAAATACCATTGTATGAATTGAATTTTTATACCCAGAATTATTGGCGAATGGGTTTGTCAGTTATGTTAAAGGGTAAAATTGCAAAATCTTCAATCATAATCAATGGTTACATGACATGATCTGGTTTCACATATCTTTCGATTTTTAGGTTAATTTTATTACTAATCATTATAACTATTTTTCTAATTTCATGCCATGATCGAAAACCAATGTTTTATTTCATTTGATGCCAATCCATTGGTAAAAAAATGAGTAATTCTTATGCAAAAATAATTACTTTTGTCCATTTCTTTGATGAATTAAAATGAAAACGAAAAATTACCAATTGAATTTATAACAAATCAAGTTAGATGCAAAACAATTGAACACATTGTTGTGTGCGAGTACATTTCACAGTGGAATTATACCGGGAGCGGGCTTTTTGCGCATAAATTTAGTTATTCAGTTAAATATCAATGGATCGAAAATTAGTTCATTTTTTAACCAACTTTTCGAATTTTATATTGAAATATATAAATAAGAACCATAAAATTTTTGTAAACAAAAAAATATTTTTTAGTGGATAAATTTTTAATAGTATCGTTAATATGAGAAATCAAATAGAAATAGTGGTGTATAGTTTTAATTTTTTCGAATGATGTTATATATAAACATTTTTGTATAATAAAAAAATGAAAAGAACAATCCTAAAACTAATCATGTTTTACTGTGTGGTAACAGTCAAAGCATTTTCCTCTATGAAGAGGTACACGGCAAAATTCACTTATTTTCGTAGGGATAAATAAAAAATTAATTTTGAAACTAAATTTATTTTTTAATCCACCTTCCCGTTCTGTGGTTCCGCATCGATTGATGTAAAAACTAGTTTTTGTCTCAATTTTTCCAGAATTTATGTAGTAGACAAGAACATTCGGCTTCGTTTTCCTGTATATACAGTTATTTTTGTACCCACAAACAAACCATGCTGTTACACTAACCCGTACTAGCACGTGACCCGCGGTCAAGTATCAATCGTCAGAAAACGTACTAGTACGTGTCCCGCATACAATGTGTTAAGTGCAACAGAGTAACCACATCAAGATATTTGAAACCTGCTTCCGAAAACTGTTATCAAGACGATCTTATTCTAATATTGATTCTTTGCAAAAACAAGATTATGGTCAATGCAAATATCATAGAGAAAAATTTAACCCATTATGAAACAGAATTTTAAAGCAATGCTTTAATGCATTTTTATATATTATTTTGCATTTCATTATTGAATATTAATTATTTATAAATTTTTATTTCAATATTGTATTCATTATTTCGTATTTTATATATTGTTCTGTATTTTTATTTAAAATTTAATGCATTATTAAAAATACATTATAAAATAAACTACTCGCTAAAAACCTCGAAGTTATCAAACTGCATTATTCTGAATATTAAAAAAAAATCAATAAAAACTGTTTCAATAATTATAAAACAATTTCTTATTGAAAAGAATAAGAGAAAAAAGTTTTCATAATCAAAGTGTCTTATGTACAAGCTGAAAATACTATAAAATTCTAAAACTATCTGAATATACAAAATTAAAATTAAGAGTAACATTTGCATTTTTTTAAAACTTGTAGCACTCTGTTTTCCCCCTACACTATGATTCACTCATTACACGCCGCCCTCTGGCGAGTGCTTAGAGAGACAGTCAGTTAAGCCTCTGTTATCGTTATGTGTTGACGTGTTTTTTGTCCACTCTTTGTTTGTGTTTGTGTGTAACGTAACCTTATATGTTTTAATAATAAATTATTGTTACACAAGAAGGCTTATCTTAATTAGAACCCACCAACCACCGGTCACAAACTTAATTTAGTCTCTTGATAATAAATGTTGTTTTCTACATGCATTTTCTTTCGTTACAGTTATCATTAAATTCTTTGACTGTTGATATATTACGGAGCATAAGGAATAGAAAATTTGCTCTAGGATGATAATCATCAAATCTTTGTTACAAATTGCTGTTATTTTTCCTATTCGTACTGTACTTTCGCCTGAAAAATTCGATTATAGTCGAATGATTAGTATTCAAAAGTTTTATGCCATTCTTTAACGAAGAAAAAATAAATTAAGAATTTATTACATTAATAAATAAATGAATATATATACAGCATAATGAAAGTCATTTAACAAATGGTTTGACTTTATTTCATTATCATCTAGTATTTTTAAACTCTGGGATTACTTTAATTCGAACGTATTATTTTGAACCGCTGTCAGAGAGAGGCTTATTATTTGCCAACGGATTCTAAACACTTCCGTACTTTTGCTCATGCGTTAGGATGCGTGTTGTAGTGGTATCTTAATAAGCCAGCAACTGCCACTAAGCATTGGGGATCACTTTTGTCTAGGGAATATGGAATATGGTGACTTGGCTGCAAATCGGAAGGTCGTGAGTTCGATCCTTGCTGGAATTTTGTCTCTAGATTGGCGCGACATCACAATACAGCTCGCCGCAATTAAAAAAATGTGTCATTTGCACTCTGGAAGATCTGAAACATGGAGATTCTTCAAAATTTCAGGCTCGAATTTTTTGATCATCACATTACTTCGTGTTCAAAAAACAAATGATTCCAAAATATTTTTAATGAAGATATATATGAAATCTTTTGAGTAATTTTTTACGAGTGGATTTTCAGCAAACAATTTTTTTCTGTTCGAATAAATACGTATTGTTCAATGTCAATTTCAATCACCTTATAATGAAATTCATATTCAGAAGCACGATTTCCAGCCAAATATCCACCATTGAATTCCAAATCCAGCTCTCTCTCAGTTTCCATCACCGTATAACAATGTTTCACACCGTTAAGTTATCCAAAGCTTCGCCTTATTTGAATGAACCTCAAGACATTTCGCCTTGTAACATTTGATAACGCAGCAACCGCAACAAATAAGGTCCACCTCTCTTTTACCGGTCAAGGCGATGCCTCAACACTGACCAACAAGCAGAGGTGGAAAGGAAAAAAAATCTTTGCCTTAATTGAGGATTATATAATCTTGCTTACCTTGCAATTAATTATCCAATTGTGTCTGTCTCATTCATCACGCGGTAGGATACAGAGTATTCGTGAGCGAAAGAATCAAGTTCTATTTGTATGAATTATTTCATTTCATTTGGCAACATTTAATACTCACAATGATGTGTCTGAGACGCGCATCGAATAATTGAATTTATAATTTTTAATCTGCAATTAGTATTAAATAATTTAAAATGAAAAAAAGACTTGAAACGTATTATTATAAAAGGAGTAAAAATAATAGTAAATATTCCGATTAGAAAGCTATTAAATTCGTCGTTTAATTAGGAAGTTAAGTAAATTCGTATGTCAAGTGATTAATAACTCCACTTACTATGGACTATGGACAGTTAAACGCTTAACGTTCCGAAAAGTAATTCGATGTATAAATATTTGCTGAATAAGCACCGAAAAATCGATGTATATGAATTTTTTTAAGTTCTATTTTCCCAGAAGATAAATATTTTCACCACTTTTATGTGCTTTAACCAATCAAAATTAAAGAAAATAAATAAAACGACAAAATGGTGCACTGTCTTGAATGGTGCTCGAGTTGAGACATCGGAGTAGTTTAATTTGTTCGTTTTTTGTTTTTTTTTGGCGCAAAAGCCATATCTGCCTAAGTTGCGCCAAGAAGATGGTAAAAATATGGAGCAAAATATAAGAATATGCATATTAACATATAAAGGAAAAAAAGTAACCAAAATAAAAATATAAAGAATCACAGCGCCAAAATGCATAATCATGGCATTTAAATAAAACAAAGATGGGTAAAAAAAAAAAAAACGAAAAATTGGGTGAAAAAATTGAAGCGTTGTAAAGGGTCAAACAGAAACAGAAATGTGAATCTACTAACTATAATTAAAAAAGACAATTTTTTAAAAAACTTTTAAAATGTTTAAATGGAATTTCTCTCCAATTATGTCTTCCGAAGTTAATGACGATGATTTAGAAAAAGTATAAACGGAAGGAATTAAAAGATGGTCATTCAATTAAAATGTGGGTGTGCTAAGGATTAAATGAAACTGTAAGATTATGCCTATGCAAAATCGCCATCAATCGCTAAATGCAGAAAAAGATGTAGTTGACTGATTGATTAAAATACGATGAGAATGGGATTTTTGGCAACAAAATTTGTTATTGTAATACCAATAGAATAAAGATATAGTTATAAAAATACAAAACCTATTGGCGACATGCAAAAGAAGGCTATTTACTATCATTTCGGGTGGACCAAAATTTCATTAGTTTCCCCAAAGATTCCACTTATATGTTAAATAATCAAATTTCCATTTATTTTCTGTCAGCACTACTCACATTTTAATTTTCTCCATTTTAACACGTTAACTGCCGACTACGAGATGACGCGTGGATTGCGTTCTTTTCTAGGACCAAACCATCTATTCTATGATATTAGATGTACATTCTCTATAACAGTTAAAAGATTACAGTTTTCGGCAAATATTATTAAAAGATAGCAAAGAAGGGATCATCTAATTAAATAGATGGTCCTGATATCAGGTGAGGATAGAGGCAGTGAACTTGCTAAGAGGAAATTTGTTAATCTATACTTATAATAAAGCTCAATGTGTGTGTGTGTGTGCGTGTGTGTGTGTGTGTGTTGGCGCTCTACAGGCCAGACCGTTGGACCTACAGCTACCAAATTTGGTACATGTATACCTTGGAGGTCGGGAATGTGCACCTCGGAGCCCTTTTTTCGAATTTTTAATTAGAATTTGAATTAATTAAAATTTAAGCGAAATGTCGACGTTTTTCCGCTATAACTTCCGAAAATATTATCGGATAAACATGATTTTAACATCAATTTAAAGATAAAAAAATTAGCTTTCTAATAGTATCAGTATTTTAACATTTAACTTAAGCTTCTATTTGTAATGAATTTTTAAAGAAGCATTTCAACTATATTTTTCAACTATATATTTCGGACAAAACAATAAAATTTAATCTGCAGGAGCACGTTACGAGTGGAAGGGGAAAAATTATCTTTTATCAATAGGTTGCCATCAGATAGATAAAAACTCAAATTAAAAAAATAAATAATTATTGCAAATTAAACATTTAAAAATGCAATTTTCAGCACGTGTCTGCATGAAATGAAATAAATATGAAATATGTTTTTTCTTTTTAAAAAAAGAAAATGCAAAGAATTTTTTGTGACTTTTACAATATTATTAATTAAATAAATCAGCTTTGTTTAATAATAGAAATACATCTATAAAAAAGTCTAAATAAAGTAAATAGCTGCATAGTATGTAGCACGAGTCTACAAATGCTTTAAAAAATGAAGAATATTTAGCTTTTAATTAAAAAGAGATGAACTTGTGATATCAGTGTTTTAATGTATAACTCAAGCTTCTATTTTTAACGAATTTTTAAAGAAATATTTTAACCCTGTTTTTTTGAGCACGTGACTGGATAAAATAAAATAAAACAATGCCGGAAGTTCAAATAAAAAAACTATCATCGCAAATCAAATCTAAAGAAATACAACTTTCAGCATGTGACTGGATAAAATAACATAAATATAAAATGAGATATCTTCTAAAAAAATAAATACAAGGCAATGGATTTTATGATCGTTTGCAATAGATATATAATTAATTCCATAAATTATCTTTATTTACAGTAAACCTGGTTGAATTTAGACAGGATATGCATTGAAATCCCGACTTAATGGCATATTTCTATAATCGTTTGTAATATCTGTATCATTAATTCAATAATTTTTCCCCTTTTTCTCTTTCTTTAAAAAATATATTTAACGTTTTGGCAACATCACCGAAAAAAACATTTTTAATATTTTGGAAGCATAATCTATAAATTGTTAGAGCATTAAACTCAAAAAGTTTTTTCGAATAAAGTTACCGACTCTTTAACTACTAATAACTGAATCTTTTAACTTTAACTATTTCTTAAATTTTGGCTAATGAATATGTGATTTAGTTGAAAATTTTAGAACGCATTACTCATGGCGAACCAGCTGGTCGCCAAAGGCGGCTAGTAAATAAATATAACTCTTTTCGTAAATAAAACTCCTGACAATTAGCAGATGTGGTTTCCCCAAACCTTTCTTGCATACTCTTTAATAAATATGTCATACCAAAGAAAAATCTGATATGACCTCAAAATGCATACTGCATGCATAATTAAGAAAAATTAACCTTTGGCGTGAATTTATCATTTTTGCTGCATCTGTCACGAGAACCTTGGCGAATTATTTAGCAATTAATCTCTGTCATCCGGTTAAATTCGAATATCAAATTTGCGCTTTCGACACGTTTTTCTCAACCAATTGAAACTTAACTTTGCCTCAGAACTGAATTTGTAGTCACAAATCTAATTTGAATTATCGCACTAACATGTTTCTGAAAGTACAGACGAACACACAGTGACTCCGCCATTGGTTTAGTTTCAAAGTTTGTGTTCTATACCACAGAAATTAAATTTGGGTATCGAATTATACCTATCTAGCTCTCTCCGTTTTGTAACATATTCTGAACTATATTAGAACAATTGGAAGGACAGACTTCCTCTGAACAGATTTTACTTAAAATTTGATATCAAAACTTCAACTATATGTGTTTCTCACAGACAGATTGACATTATTCCAAATTATTTATGGAGATCTAAAACGTGGAGATTTGTCAAGATTTCGTGTTTGAATTTTGTG
>JAPMOQ010021343.1:444935-467828 GCA_026543055.1 Argiope trifasciata | reverse complement strand
TGGCCCTTGTCCCAAAAAACTCAAATCAACCAACCAAAAATAAGTAAATATAAGAATGAAATATACGATTTCAAATATATATATATATATATATATATATATAATGTATAAGTACATTATATATGTACATTAATGTATATATATTAATGGATAAGTAATGTAAAAATTTTAAAAGTAAATGATTGAAAATGTAGTTAGAATAATGTTCCTAAATTCAATCGGCTCTTGATTTTAATTTGGGTAAATTCAACCACACTGTTCTTGTATGATAGGTATGAAAACAAGATCAATTAACCTTTCGGAATACCGCAAAAATACCTTTGAGGCGTTGGAATATCTAGGTGATTACCTACTTTACTTATTTAATAATTCGGACCTCGACATGACTATATTTATTTGCATTTTATCCATTTATTTTCACGCGACATTTTGTAAGAGCAGTTGGGAAAAACTGAAATTATCTTATTTAAGAAGTTGGAAAGAAAATAGTTTAAGCATTCAAAGTTGAAGATTAAGGTATTCATCTTTAACAGACAATAAATGCAGTTGACCGTGAAAAACAAAATTCCATTCAGCTAAATTTTGTTTTAATGAATTGTCACGAAATAATTCAATCAGAAGATAGACTTCGTCTATACTATTGAATTATCATGGATCAACGACATTAAATGGATTTTAATTCCTTAAAAAGTAATAGATTTGTTTAGATAAAAGTTTTTAAAACTGCATTAAAAATGTTCGCACTGTTTTTATTACTTTAACACCTGAATCAAAAGATACATACAAGGTGATTGGCAAAATCTTTTTTTAAAGTAATTTCAATACGTCTGGTATAGCTAGGGATTCGAGATTTTAAGGAATCTGAGCGTTTTAGACTTACTTTAAGTTCCAAATACGATATTTCGGAAATGTCCGCCTACCTTTCTATTTGTCATAGACAAATCTCACATACGCTTGAGCTAGAAGGTTGAAATTTGGTATATGGTTTTTACAATAAATCTGCAGATTTCTGTATAATTTCGAGTAATATCTGCTCTGAGGAAGTCCAGATGTGTAAATTAGCATGATAATTACAAAACGAAGGGAGCTAGGTAGATGAGATTCAGTATACAGATTTAACATTTACAGGGTAGACATCTATCAAATTTTGAACCAAATCCAACAAGGGACTGACTGTCTGCCTGTCTGAACTTTGAAGTAAATTCCATTATTCAAAAACAGGATGACTTAAATATACAAAATTTTGTATGAAAATTTGTGGCTACAAATGCAGGTTTGTGTCAAATTTTTGTTACAATCGATTTGAAAAAAAGGTCTAAAGCACAAATAGGATTTCCGTATGTTATTAACCGCCTGCCAAGGATAAAATTGCTAAAAACTCGCCAAAGATGACCCAGTAAATTCAATAAAAACTTTAAATTTATGCCAAAAATTAATATTTCGTAACTTGTACGGCAATACCACATAAGGAGTTTTCTGGCATAACGAATTTATTGGAGAATATGCTAGAAGGTTTTGTAGGGACCAGTGGCACTGCTTTTTTAACTCCTACTATTAGTCCGCACTCTCCCCATATTTATTTATAAATATTGTTCAAATTTTCAATCGCTCATAAAATTTTCGCTCAGGCAGACAGTCAGCCACTTGTTGGATTTGGTTCATAATCGCTCATTCAATCGCTCATTTTTATTCATCCACTCAAGTCCAAATACATTTTTAAAAACTTGTAGTGGATAACACTTGATGTTAATGCAGTTTTTTTCATGCAAACATTAATTCATTTATTAAATTTAAATAATTTTTAAATACTTTAAATAGAGTTTTAACAGTTTGATCTGAAAATTAAAATCGACAGCCAGTAGTTCAAATCGGTAAAATGCGAGGGTTTCAGTATATTTCATGTGAAGGTGAAGAATGCGAGTTCAATTCTTCCGAAAATCAATCATTTTTTATCCTTAATCATTTGTTTAAAAATTATTTTTAAAAAAGTAACTAAAATAAAAAAATTTCTTTGTTGACCTAAGTAGGAATTGAATTTTTTGAAAATTGCGTTACTTGTTCGTAATAAATTTGTAGATATCTGTCAAGAATGGAATCTGTTTGGCTAGCTGTTTGTGTGTGATTGAGCACAATAAATATTCATTCTGCAAATTCAGAAACTAAAATGTAGATTCTTAACTCAGTTTGAAGTAGTGTCTTTGAGGGGTAGATCTATCTACAAATTATTACATCGGTAAACACGATATTTCAAATGCGCATGAATATGAATTTTTTTTTCTGTATTACTTGTTCATGTATAGATATTGCCAGTGATTACGAATAAATTTTGACGGAAATGTTATCTTAAAACCCATTTTATCGGCAAAATTACTTTGAAAGTTGAATTTTTTTTTTTTTTTTTTTTTTTTTTTGCGCGATATAAAAACGCAAACGATTTCTCGTCACTCGTTCGCGAATCACGAACTGAAAATACTCGTTTGAGAACTATCACCTGCCCCCTCTTCCTTCACAGTGAACGCTTAGAAAAAGAAAACAAGATTTTGGCGGGAAAAAAGAGAAAACTGGCGAATGAAATTCGTTCCAGAATTGCGAGATTCGAGACGATTTAATCGCCGACTCCGTGCCCGGCTTCACAGTGAGCGCATTAGGTTTGGAGGGAAAAGAAACACTTGTTGATGAAGAAAACTTTAAAAGAAAAAGAATTAGAGAAAAGGCAAAGTTGATAATGGAGGAAGTGAGTTGAAAAAGAGAAACTGAAATGACTTATTGCGTAACGCCGAGATTAGTTAACGATAGCAGCCACGAAGAGTTAATGATTTTTCTCTCTCCGATGCAAAAAAAGATATCAGGCTTATGCAAAATAGATGGCTCCTGGCAAAATACAATTAGCCGAGTCATTTCTTTCTTGGATTTTTTGTTTTCGCCACGACAATGTAGACATGTAGATTGGAATGAACGAATGATTTCATGCGAGAATTTACAATGATGTAGGAAATGTTAGAAGCGATTAACAATTTTAAAACTTGCATCATTAAAATAGAGGGGTGGGGATAAAATGATAATAAGAGTTATTTAAGTTTTTTTAACTACCGTACGGCAGCTGATAATATTTTGAATATTAAGTTGCACGAACAAAACTAATGGTGCTTGGTTTTTGTTTATAACAAAAAGGTGAATATCCTAGCTAACTTTCACAACCTAGGACATGAAATTATCTCTGCAAAATCAGCATTTAAAGACCAAAAAATTTGTTCCAATTAAACATTATTCATCTCTCTATATTGAGATTAGAAATTATTCCTTGGAATTCATATTATAACCAATAGTAAGAAAGATAATTTTATTGCTTATATATTAACGCCCTGTTTTAAAGACACTTTAGGGCTATTTTGGGATGAACCTCGTCCTTTTGAACCTTGTTCAGATGACGACGAAGAAACCTGAGCTGAAATATCACCTCCAAAACTTCACACACCTCCAGGGGAGGACGTTTGACTTCGACAGATTTAACGTGCATCATACCCTCATAGACGTCGGTTCTTCGGTGGAATCGGGCTTGAACCTGCAACCCTCTGGCTCCGAAGCAGAAACCTACCATCAGGCCCTAATTTAATGCTTGAAGCTCAAACAAACAAATTAATTAATAAATTACTGCGATAACTGAAATATACAAAAATTAAGATAAGACGTTTTCTTTTACAATGCTTTTATTATTTTTTAAACATGATAAACTATTTTAATTTTCTTCATAAGTTGGATTCGGTAGTTTTTATATATTTAAAACTCTAAGAAAGAAAACTTCCAGCTTGATACTCAAACAAATCAACTAACCCTTTAAAAAAATGGTGAATACAACAATGAAAAATTTCCTTACCTTTGAACCTAATTTATCAGATAAATTTCCTTTGATTAATAAGTAATTAAGTAACAAAGAAAGGTCTACAATTTTCTAGTGAGATAAGGAACTAAGTTTCTGTCTAAGAAAGTTTCCGTCCAAATTTCTGTCTTGCTAAAAATTATCCAAATTTAAGTCAACTATATAGCTTCACACAAAGATTAATGAATTTAGTGGGAAGTATACATCCTGTGACACTAGAAACGATTAATAAATTAATACGAAAACTGTTAGATTGAAAAATTAAAAAAGGGTCTTTTCTTTGGAAATTTTTAGTTTATTTTCTAAACATTATAAACTATCTCAATTTCCTACATAAATTGAATATAGTATTTTTGAAATATTCAAAGTTCAACATGAATCAGCTGAGCATAGAAGCTGAGAGGATAACTAATACCAGGAGATATCCTTTGCTAAAACGTTTATCAAAATAATCCTTATTTTCACAATACATGAGCAGATGAATTTACTAGGTGCTGAAGACAACTAATGTGTTTTTATTGTGACAAAATAGTTTATAAAATTTTTCAACTTTTCTTCTAATCTGCAGTATCAGTATTTCTAATAGCTATGAAATTTTTTTGTTGAACTTTTAATTCATAATCTGTTAAAGTTTTTCAATATTTTATTCTTTAACGGCACTATTAAGATTGCATGCCATGTTTCCTATCATTTCGATTTAGAATGACTTGCACATTCAGATAAACGGCAGTAATGCATACTGTTTATGTAAGAATGCTTTAATTCTCAAACGTTTAAATTTAATCTAATGAAAAATTCAATTTTATATATACTTCTTTTGGGGATTCTTTAAACTTTATTCACAAAAGGATGTTTTTATTTTTTTTAAAGTATAAATGCAAGATACCTTAATCCACTGTATCGCTGAATTACTTAAATTTGCTTTTTCGATTAAATCAAATCCCAGAACTCAGTTGGTAAGGCTTTGTCTGAAAATTTAAAAGAAACATCAAGTTTAAATGTATACGAAAAATACGTATTTTCTTGGGAAAAATTATTCTTCATAATTATTATAATGAACTAATTAATAAAAAACTTCGTTTTGATCTCGTTAAAAAAATTCTTTTAAAAATTTTGAATGATTTCGATAGCTAAATGAGTAATGGCGTAAAAGTTTAAAGCTTCGCATAATATTTATAATTTAGGATCTTTCAGTCTTGCTAAATAACCACAATTATAAAATAGCATGTGAAAGACACCTCTTATTCACGTATAAACAAAGTTCGAGAATTCTTGTCATATAATAAATGCTACCAATTTTACAGTGCCACCCCCTAAGAATATGCCCCATGGGTTTAAGGAGCCAGAAGATATTTTTACTAATTTTATTATATACTTTTTAGTAGTTTTATCTAAATTTTTAATCATAATTTTTGTTAAAATTTTCTGTTTATATATACATTGAGGGGACAAAGGCCATGGGATACCACCTGATAATGTCCCGACCCTCCTTTTGCCTGGTGCAACAATTCGACACAGAGTCGTTGGCAGAAAGAATGTTTTCTATCTCTGCAGAAATATTGAGTCATGTTGCCTTTATAGATATCCATAATTGTGAAAGTATTGCTGGTATAGAATTTTGAGCACGAACTGACTTCTCAATTATATCCTACTAGCCGCTTTGGCTACCAGCTGGTTCGCCATGAGTAATGCGTTCTAAAATTTCCAATTAAATCAGATATTTTTTAGCCAAAATTTAAGAAATAGTTTAAGTTAAAAGATTCAGCTATTAGTAGTTAAAGAGTCGGTAACTTTATTCGGTAAAACTTTTTGAGTTTAATGCTCTAATAATTTATCAATTATGCTTCCAAAATATTAAAAATGTTTTTTTCGGTGATATTGCCAAAATGTTAAATATGTTTTTTAAAGAAAGCGAAAAAGGGAAAAAATTATTGAATTAATGATACAGATATTGCAAACAATTATAGAAATATGCCATTAACTCGGGATTTCAATGCATATCCTGTCTAAATTCAATCAGGTTTACTGTAAATAAAGATAATTTATGGAATTAATGATATAAATATTGCAAACGATTTCTTGAATCCTTTGCCTTGTATTTATTTTTATAGAAGATATCACATTTTATATTTATGTTATTTTATCCAGTCACGTGCTGAAAGTTGCATTTCTTTAGATTTGATTTACGATGAAAGTTGTTGTTTTTTCATTTGAACTTCCGGCATTGTTTTATTTTATTTTATCCAGTCACGTGCTAAAAAAACATGGTTAAAATATTTCTTTAAAAATTCGTTAAAAATAGAAGTTTAGATTATAAATTAAAAACACTGATACCGTTAGATAGCTAATTTTTTAACCTTTAAATTGATGTAAAAATCATGTTTATGCGATCATATTTTCAGAAGTTATAGCGGAAAAACGTCGAAATTTCGCTTAAATTTTAATTAATTCAAATTCTAATTAAAAATTAAAAAAAAAGGACTCCGAGGTGCACATTCCCGACCTCCAAGGTATACATGTACCAAACTTGGTAGCTGTAGGTCCAACGGTCTGGCCTGTAGAGCGCCAACACACACACACACGCACATATTGAGCTTTATTATAAGTATAGATAAATGTTTGGTGATAATCATTTTAAGCGCTCTAGGGGGAAAAAGGCGATCTAGGGAATAAATTAGTCACTGGAATTGTTCAGAATGTTCTTCAAGACAACTGGCCTGTGAAAAGAAGTTTTGTCATCCATAAAAATTACATCATTGTTTAGCTGCATGAAGTCCATGTGTAGTTCCAAGTTGTTTCCAAATAGCTAAATATAAACGTTTCCAGTCGAAGATCAGTTCATTTAGACTAACGGATCCAACCCATTCCATTAACAAACATCCCACCCACACCATGAAGGAACCACTACCAGCTTTCACAATTTTTTGCTGAAAACTTCATGGTTTTGTGGAGTTTCTGCCATACTTCAGACCTACCACCAGCTCTCACCAATTGAAATCATGACTCATATGACCAATCCACAGTTTTCCAATAATCTAGATCCAGTCAGTTTTGTTATTTCTAATGGTACTCGTAATTGACAAACCCGCTGAGAAAAGAACTATTGCGGTTTAATCCGAATTTTTGCGTCTGTTGTTTTTAAGTAGCGCCATCAAGGCCCAAGAGTACGAATTAGCTGCACACGCGTCACGGACCTTTTTACGGGACGGATTTCATTCACTCATCCACAGATTCTAATTTAGACCTGGATAAGAGAACTATCACCTCTGAACCAGCATCCACCTGTGGTATTACTCTCAAAATGGGGAATTTTATGACCACGACAGATTTATACGTCCGCCAGCCACCACACAAGCCTGAAAGTTCTCGGCCTGTGGGGTTCGAACTCGCAACCGAAGGGGTGCGAATCCAACGCCCTACCAACGATTTATTGGATCTAATCAGTATTGACCCAAGACCTTCTTCTTCTTGTATACAGCCGACCACCCCGCCACCACTGAACGTAGCAGTATCGACAGGAAGTATTGACCCAAAACCAAGAGAGACGCTGCAGGTGATGTGCTGCAATTGTAATGACACTCTTAGTCAAGTCTTCTGCTGCCGTAGCCAATGCTATAGCCTAAAATTCTTCGCACTGTCCTAAAGAATACTTCCACCAATGTCCCGTACTGATTCTCTGTTATTTTGTACATGCTTTGTACATGTATTTGCTTGTATGTCGTCAAAATTCTACTCCTTGACCACTTTTACTTTTTGAATGCAATATTGTTGCATATTGCAATAAATATATGCGTCTGTGAAAATGGTCTGCTGTTCAAGTTGTTCCTTGTTAAGTTTTTTCATTGCCAATATTCTTCAGCGTACATTAATTTTACTGTCAGAAGTCAGAATCAACTTTTAAATATTGATCAGTGCCAATGGATTTTGGATTGTGGCAAAACTATTGGTCAGTGGCAATGGTTTTTCTAGTTTTCTTGTCATGAGAACAATCAAGAAAGGAAGAAGACGCGCTTTTATTATTCGATAGCATAAAGAAAAAAAAAAGAGCATGATTTTAATTTAAACGGTACATTTTTTTTTCATGAACATGTTTATTCACTTCATCGAATTAGTTCGATTAATTTCTATGAGATATGATATATATTTTATTTGTCTTTCCTGAACAGTTAAAAAATGATTAACTACATCGAAAAATTTCATGTTAAAGTTTATAATAGGATACCCTGAACAAATCTGACTTTTAAAGGAATTCGATAGTTAAAAAAAGTAATATGAACTACAGACTAGTAAAATGCACTACTAAAAGTAATATACACTACTATACTATTCTACTACTATAAACTGCTGACAAGTTACTTTAAATCATTCAGTTATTTAATACTAAAAGTTATATGATTTATATTTTTTGAAATTAATTTTGTATCAATGATATTTTTATACAAAAATTTCTTGATTTGTTTTGTATTTTTACGCATTCCACTCCTTTTTTTTAGGTATTGTACACATATTTCAACACTATTCATACACTACTGACATGTTATTTTAAAACGTTCAGTTATTTAACGCTAAAATATGATTTATATATTTTTTAAATTAATTTTGTGTCAATGATATTTTTATACAAAAATTTCCTGATTTGTTTTATATTTTTATGCATTCCATTCCTTTTCTTTCAGTATTGTACACATATTTCAAATTTTTTAAAAAAAAACATGCAGCATTTTCCTAGTACAGATTTCACAAACTCTAGCTGACCTTAATGCCGATCAAATGTCATGACATGTTATCACGAGAGGTTTGCGCAATTGTAAGTTATCGCTGATAACGTACGTGAGTTAAATTACTATCTTTTGACTAATGAACTTTTCGCAGACGATAAACGTCCTTCTGAAAAAAAAAATAACAATAAATCGTGACAACTCAAAAAACTTCATTTCATATTTCGAGTTATTAATCATGTAACAGTACATTTTTGCAGTTAAACCGTAGTTTTCCTGGTTATAATTTAATATTAAACCGTGACAACAGTTAAAGCTGTTATAAATTGTCTTGAGTATGTTTGTTTAAAATTATTTTTTTTAGAAAACGAGGAAGAAACAGACATATTGTCGTAGTAAGTGATTAAGTAAAGAAAAATTAATAGTGATTTGTTGTTTTAAAACGTTGAATGAATAGTGATTTGTGTTTAATTTTGTTGTTGTTATTATTTGATGCCTGAAATTTCTGATATTGATTTTCACTATGTTTGGAGTATTTATTTTAAATATAAAAGCAGCTAAACATAAAATATTTAAAACATGAATGAGCAAGTTATTCTTTGAATAAAAAAATTTCATGAAAAGAAAAAGAAAATTTGGATTTGTTTTCACGTGAAGACACACACACACACACACACACTCACACACAAAATATACTGTGATAAATAAAATAAAAAGTCAGTAGGATACTATATTTTTGATCTTGGAGAAAATTTAAGTTTCCGAACATCAAGGAGTAGTTTGTGATAAATTAAAAATTATTAATCATATCCTTTATCAGAAAGGTGACAATATGAAGAATATTTGCTTCTTTACACAATCAGATAGAAAGCCAAATAATACCATTGGATAAGAAATACAATGGTCTGTAATAGAGAACATGCTGGAGAGAGAAAATTGTAATTCATGATCTCTTAGTTGTGCGAAGTAGAGTCTTCTTGTTTTCTCAATGTATAAATCTAGGTTTAATAAAGGAATTTCTGGATAATATTTCCTTTTCATGCACGAGACAGAAAAGATCAGAAATAAGTAGCAAAGAACTTAAAACAAAAAATTATTTATGAATGCTGAATCAGACATTTCATACACGACCCTCAATTCGCAGATTTCATGAATGAGTCAATGAGAAAAATGTGAATCTCCAATGGTTCTGATGTCAAAGTAGTGGCGAGCATTCGCAATTTTGAAAGTGGAATTTGCTTATGATCGTCAAATCAGACATCTCATAAGTGATCATCATTACGTAGATTGTATGAACGAGACAGTGAGAAAAGTGCGAATTTAAAAAGTCCTTACTATCCAGTAACTGACGAGAATAATAATTTTTAAATTGGAACTTGTTAATGATCGCCAAATCAGACATCTCATAAATGATCATCATTACGTAGATTGTATGAACGAGACAGTGAGAAAAGTGCGAATTTAAAAAGTCCTTACTATCCAGTAACTGACGAGAATAATAATTCTTAAATTGGAACTTGTTTATGATCACCAAATCAGACATCTCATAAGTGATCATCATTTCGTAGATTTTGTGAAGGAGATAATGCAAAAAGCGTAAATCTCAAATGTCCTTACTCTCATGGTATTGACGAGCAATCATAATTTTAAAACTAGAATGTGATTTAAAATTTAAAAAATTGAGAGTGTCAGAAAAGTTTTAATCTCAAATGTCCTTGATGTTAGGATATTGAAGAACATGTAGAATTTCGAAAGTCATTTGAATTAAGTTTACAACTTTAGAAAATTGTCGGTATAACTAGCAAAAAGTAAATAATATCAATAGAATATAAAGAAATAGGGCTCCAAAATACTACAGATAGGATTCTCTTTTTATTGCAGATTATTGTTGGAATCTACAAAATAATGCACAAAGTTCATTTTAGATCGCTTAAAACTGAAGAAAAAGCATTTTTTTTCGTTTTTTAAGCTTAGATTCTTTTTAATTCTAATTTTTAATTAAATTAGTTTCGACTGACTGAATTGTTGCTATGCTTTCTTTTCTATTACGTAAATAATATAATTCTCTAAGGCAGAGGTGTCCAAACTTTTCGCGGCACGGGCCGGATCGAAATTAGATCCATGGTGTACGGGCCACATGTATATACAAATTGAAAAATATCATTATGAGTAAAGTAGCATTAAATCCTATTAATTAATACTATTTTATTGTAACTTGAAAATACAAAATACTAAACAAAGTATAATTATATAATTATTTTATATAAATTGAAATATTTTCATGCAACTTCTAATGCCAATGATGAAACTGTTTTGTTGTTGTTGTTGTTGAAGAAGAATGTCTTTATAGTTGGGATCAAAATTTGTTACACCAATCATAAGCAATGACTGCAAATGATCATCAGACAAATTTGCTCTATATTTTGCACACGTAGGTAGTCCCAAACATTGAAATGAATTTACGAGCAAATTTCTTCAAATTTGGAAGCTCTTTTGCCTCCAAAAATTTATAAAATTCTATTAAGTTTCCCTGATTGTATTTGTCCTTGATTTGTTCGTTTGCTTGAAGATCAATAATTTCTATTTGAAGCTGGCTTGAATTTTCAGCAACGTTGCAATCAAATGGATTTTGGAGCAACCGAATTTCTTATGAATTCATGTCCAAATCAGAAAATCGCTTTTGAAATTTTTCTTTTAAATCGGCGATGATCTTTACTGCAAATGCAATTGGAAATTGTTCTTCAGTTTTTTTATTAAATTCGTCGCAGCACGGAAAATGCGTAAAATTACATTCAGTCACTTGACTTTCGAATAATTGTAGTTTTGTTCGAAATGCTTTAATTTGAGAGTATAAATCGCAAATTAAATTGTTTTTCCCTTGGTACTTTAAGTTTAAGGTATTTACGTGTGTCACAACATCTGCAAAAATAGCCAACTTCCAGAGCCATGCATCATCCGATAAAAGTGATTCAGGATGTTTTTTCTCTACAAAAAATAAATCAATTTCACTTCTAAGCTTAAAAAACTGCAAACTTAAGCTTAAAAACGTAGTTTTTCGATATACCTTTAAGAAAATGAAAAGGTTTGGGTGAAAATATCATTATGTTTTAAAACCCTCCGCGGGCCGGATAAAATCACTTGGCGGGCCGTAGTTTGGACACCTCTGCTCTAAGGAATGGATATTTTATTTTCCCTCTAAAGCTTATTTAATATGTTAGTTTAAATAATATTATAGTGACACATTACAAACATCTAACAAATTGAATATTTTTCTATACGATTAAATAAAAATACAATTAGTTAAAAAAATCCCTAGTTTCAAAATTTGGTTGATTTATATAATACAAAATTATTAAATCTTTACAGAATCGTTTGCGATCATTGGTTCATTACTAACACAGATAGAAATATCGATAAATTTACACTTCTACAAAATCGTTTGCTCTTAATATTACGATTCGAAAGATTTTTTTTTTTAAAAAGTTAAGCATATTTTTGTTTCTCTATTAAAAAGAATCTTCAATTTTCAGGTTGCCGCTGAGCAAAACAAATTTAGATCTATTTTGTTTAACTGCAACTTTAGCTGGATATCAAGTTTAAACTAATTAAAAAGAGATCGTATGTCATTCTCAGAATATGTTTTCGAAGAAAATGAAAATTTGAGATGTTGACTTCCAACACTCTGAGGCAGGTAGTCTCAAATTGATCTCCAGTAGCCATTAAAAACGATACATTTTTTTCTTGACTATGATATTAAATATGGCATAAATTGTATCTTCTTAGCAAATTGGAGAGATGTTTACTCTTAATTTCCGAGAAGGAGAAAATCATTAAGTTGGAAATAATGGACATTTTTATTAGCTTCTTTGTGATGGGCTTATTGTTTTCTTCAAAATAAAAATCTCATCGTGTGTTCTATTATGACTATATGATCTAGTGCGACTTCTTCTCTAACGAACCTCATTATTTTTTGTAATCAAATATCTCCGAGAAAGATTCACTTCTCATTTTGAAATGGTTATTTTCGTAGGAGTAAAATACGATCCTTAATTTTTAAATTATAATATCAAATTTATGATTAAACCATTACATCGTACAGAATTGAATTTTCTCCAATGGCAGATATATATATATATATAAATAAATTGGATATGTTCTGGGGATAGTTCTTTATTTCAATTCTTCTTCTTTGATAGAAATAAGAAATTGTTGTTATAAACTTTACACCAGCGGGTGACCGAGCTCCGCTCGGAGAAAACAGGTATCGAAGCTAACTCGAAGATTTAAATTTTCAATTGTGATTTATCAAAACAATACATGCCATAAGAAAATTTGTGAAACCATTGGTGAAAAGATAACCGGTTAAAGTGCACCATTGTAAACTATTCTAAACAAAGTTAGAGTTTGGAAAGGGAACTATTCTATACAAAGGTAAAGATTGAAGTGTGTTGAAGTTCAATATTTTTGACAAATTTATTTAGAAAAACCAAACATATATACATACATAAGAAACATATTATAAACCTATAACAGCATAAACATAAAACTTTATTAGTTAGCCATATTGGCTATAGATGGCAGCACGTTACCGCTTGAAAATTTAAGTAGCCATTATGGCGAACTAATAAAGTTTGAAAATATCCTATTTGTAACTCCGAACTGCTCGACCGTAGCGCTTCAAAACCGGCGCCAATCGATTCCTCGTGGCCAAAAACCCCAGACCCCCAAGTTTACCGGAGTTTATTAATTCTGGGGCGACTTTCGACTTGGCAACCATTTCTCGTATTATAGTATTAGATAAATTGTCTTTAAAAACCGATAGAAAATGCTGCTAAAATATTTAAAAGAAAAAAAAAACCCACAAATATAAAAAAAATAACTGAAGTATAATTTAAAGTCTTACTGTTGCCTAGCAACGGAATAGATTTCGTCATTTGAAAATCGTCTGCATCTATTCAATTATTTATTAAATTTTGTAAAAAAAATTGGTGTATTCGAAGCAAAAATTGCATGGAAATACTTTTATACTATTAAAAAGGTAAAATATTTGACTTAATCATATAAATATCTACAACTATTGTTGGTTTAGAATTAATTTACTGTTAAAAATAACAAGATTTTGGTTAGTATCCAATTAATTGAACATGTATATATAATTAACGTTTGTAGTTTGCTAAATTTATGTTTTTTTGTCTTACCTTTACTAATAAGAGCGAAAAGTTAGTTGAAATCTGCAAGTTACTTAGAATTAGATGTAGAGATTACTAACAAAGCAGAGACTTTTAGATAAAATGTAAATTGACTTTTATTTATATTATGATTTTAATTAATATCGAAATTTGAAATCTGTTTTTTTAGTTTTACTAAAAGTTGGAACCACGCGAATAGCATTAAAATAAATCAATTATAATTAAGTCTTGAAAATGATTTTAAAAATGTACAAACATGAAATAATTAAACTTAAGTAAAGGTGTTGGAAATTAAAAATTATCGATCGAATTTCCTTCGAAATTTTGATGATTTCTGGCGAATCTCTGAAAAAAATATGTCTTCCAGTTCTCTCAAGGGAATGTATGTAAGCAAAGTAAAGCCGAAATGCAATTAAACATGCTATTCTCTTAACGTAATTATATTTATCACGAATTTTAATCAAATCAGCAAAATTGAATAAATAATACTTAATAATAAATTGAAATATATGACCCATTTGTTCAACTTATGGTAAACGTTTTTATGAATACAGTGGACTTAAAAATAAGCAAAAACGGACAGCAACAAAAAGTTTTTTTTTGTCGTTTCTTCACTAAAATACATGTTTATATTAAACTATAATATTGTTATAAAATGTACTATTCAAGAAAATGAATATTTTATGGGCCTAGAGAAAAGAAGTACATTTTAATTACTTTCTTTAAAACGATTTTATAATGGGATTTAAATATCTGAAATGTTTCAGAGTCTTGAATTCTGAAGAAATTAATAGAATTTATAATAACAATTTCGGTCAAGCATTAAATGGAAAAAGGGTGTGTATTTTATATTTTGAATTTTTTTTTATACTTGAAAGTCAGAACTAAAGGGCTCTGACTAAAGAAATTCTTACGAAAATTTAGTAAATATGTATGCATAAAAATATTTCTAAAACATGAGGATTTAATTGAAATACACAATTGTACACAGTTTTATTCCAAATAAATTTACTTTGAGTAATGAGAAAAAACAATTGAAAAAATTAATAATTGAGTGACCTGAGATATTTTGAAATTTTAAAAAATTACGTCACTTTTAATTAAAAAAAACCCAATATTTCGTATTAAAGAGTTTTGTTAAAGAAATTTGAAACATTTATATTTGAATACATATACAAAAAATTTAATTACTCTAAATGAATAATAAGCTCGAATTGTTAATCGAACATATTATTAAATAAATTGTAATTAAGTGCGGAGCATATTTGATAAAAAGGTGAAAAAAATTCAACTTAATATTGGAAGTTTCGTTTTTATTCCGGTTTCGTTTTTAGTTACAGAGGTTTATAAAAAATCACATATATCGGTTTCTATTTATCGTACAATAAAAACAAGCACAGATTTAGAAACCCTAATAAATCCCAAATAATCGTATGATTATTTGGATTTATCAATAAAATCAAATAATCATAACCCAAAGGGATTTCAAATAAGTCAATAAAAAAAGTGGGAATTTAAGCCAAAAATTGCCTTTAAAACGTAGGCAGATATCTTTAAAAAAGCAAATACATGCAATTGATTCATACTGAATTCATAATATACCTTTGCCTTTGAAAAGAAGTTACATTTCGTCAAAAGACATTTTTTTTTCGTCGAAAAAATTAAACTGAATGTAAAATTCTAAATATGAATATGTAAATTTTAAATTCCTCTCTGAATGTGAAATTTTGAGCACAAAAAAATTCTAAATATAATAAATGATATTACCAATTCAATTTTTTTAATAATTAGACGTATTACCAGGAAATGTATGTTGCTTAGTATCCAGATTATATATGGTCAGAATATATTCCCAGAAAACCAATTTACTACACAAATATAAGCCGAATGTACTTTTTAGATGTGTGAATCGGCATCTAAAATAATTAGAAATGAAGCTTTAATGCATTTTATAAAATGACATGGTCTGAATTTAAATGCATTTAACCATTTCATTTCAGCAATTACAATGTATCCATTCTCTTCCATTTTAAATACAATAAAGAAGCCGCCATTGATGAAATGGAATCTTGCAGGCACAATTTCTTTGATGACTAACAGAGATGTAGCCTTCAATCGTATCTGCTCTCACCATTAATCTTCAGCTATCTCTTTTTCTGAATACCCTCTGGAAGAATTTCAATTAACGGGAAATAATTGAAAATCGGAGAGTTGAAATTGATGGGAATTACACTCAATGCCACCAAGAAAAGTACAGATGAAGTAAAATGATGGACTCTATGTTATCGGAGGGAAAAAGCATTATTTTCTGACTACATTTATCTTTATTGATGGCTTTGAAGAAGGTCAAAAATATTATATTTATATTGCATGCATTATAAGTTATACGCACGCATTATAAATATAATGCGAAAATATTCTATTTATAATATCTATGTAAATAAAAATGAATTTTTGTCTGTATGTATATTATGCCCTGCGGTACCGCACATCTGATTCTGATATAACTTCGACTACTTATTACTTGCACTTAAGGGCTGATTATAGACACAATAAAATCATCTAAAGTATAAAAAAAATTTCAGATGTGTTAACCGCATTTATTAACCATGGATTAATCACCAAATAACTCGCTAAGGAGACAATAGATTCAGTAAATATGCAAAATTCAAGCTAACCGTTAATATTTCGGAGGTATTGTCCGTCAATGCAATACAAGTCGTTCTCTGAGATTATAGTTTTATTAGAAAGTTTGTGGGAAAGTGTAGGGGAACTAATCTTATAGGTTTGAAATTTTAACTAAACATTTATTTTAGCATTTTTTATAGTAACTTCCGAAAATATTAGATTAACAAATAATTTTGAACCATCTAAGTTTTCAAAAAATTGTCTTTTCAAATATATTAAAGATTTTACGGTATAAATATGTTTACTATGTTTCCATTTTAAAAGAAAATATTTTGATCACATTTTCTAAACTTGAGAATTCTGAACGAACATGAAACGAATCACGAGATACAGTAAATAGTTTTGCACCATAATTTTGATACCATTCTGAAAGAACACTAAGCTTTACAATTCTAAAAGAATACACAAATCTTATACATAAAAATGAATATTTGTTTGCAGAATAGAATAATAAAACTAGAACAAATGCTATTCATGATTCTCTTTTACATCTGCTTCACTTTCAATGAATGTATTCATTGCCGACAAGAAAGTAAATATAATTCTTCCTACAATTCTTAGTTAAACCAGATAATTATTTCAAATTCCAACCGATATTTCCAAGATTATTTTTTCTGCGGCAGCAACGCGCTGGGTACCAGCTTGTATATACACATATATTTTGTGTCTTCTTTTAGAATTATAAAATTTGGTTTTCTTTCAGAATGGCAATGAAAGGAACTATTTATTAAATCTTGTGACTCGTTTAATATTCGATCAGAATTCGCCAAATTAATTTTAAAAAATGTGATTAAAATATTTTCTTTTAAAATGGATTAAACACAGAAAATATATTTATACCATAAAGTCGTTAATATAGTTGAAACCATAATTTTTGAAAATTAAGATGGTGTAAAATTATTTGTACTTCAATATTTTTGGTGGTTACTGCGAAAATAACTAAAGTTTAACTAAAACCTTCAGGGTTGATCTCCTCAAAGCTTTCTCGCATTATCTGTAATAAAGTTGTTACCTCTTATATGAAATTTGCGTACTAAAGCTGCAAAATATTAATCTTTAACTTGAATTTAGCATTCCTGCAGAATCTATTGTCTCTTCGGCGAGTTATTTGGAGATGAATCCTTGATAAATTGATGCGGTTAATATTCAATTGTTTTTAAATTTTAGATAATTTTATTATCCCTATAACCATCCCGTAGGTGTAAACAATAAGCTGACGAAGGTCCATCGCAATCGAATGAACGGTTTAAGAAGACAGAAGAGACATACAGACAAACATTCATTTTTATTTATATAGACTAGCCGCCTTTGGCGACCAGCTGGTTCGCCATGAGTAATGCGTTCTAAAATTTTCAATTAAATCACATATTCATTAGCCAAAATTTAAGAAATAGTTAAAGTTAAAAGATTCAGTTATTAGTAGTTAAAGAGAAAACTTTTTGAGTTTAATAAAGTCTAACAATTTATCGATTATGCTTCCAAAATATTAAAAATGTTTTTTTCGGTGATGTTGCCAAAATGTTAAATATGTTTTTTAAAGAAAGCGAAAAAGGGGAAAAATTATTGAATTAATGATACAGATATTACAAATGATTATAGAAATATGCCATTAAGTCGGGATTTCAATGCATATCCTGTCTAAATTCAACCAGGTTTACTGTAAATAAAGATAATCTATGGAATTAATGATATAAATATTGCAAAAGATCATAGAATCCATTGCCTTGCATTTATTTTTTTAGAAGATATCTCATTTTATATTTATGTTATTTTATCCAGTCACATGCTGAAAGTTGTATTTCTTTAAATTTGATTTGCGATGATAGTTTTTTTATTTGAACTTCCGGCATTGTTTTATTTTATTTTATCCAGTCACGTGCTCAAAAAAACATGGTTAAAATCTTTCTTTAAAAATTCGTTAAAAATAGAAGCTTGAGTTATACATTAAAACACTGATATCACAAGTTCATCTCTTTTTAATTAAAAGCTAAATATTCTTCATTTTTTAAAGCCTTTATAGACTCGTGCTACATACTATGCAGCTATTTACTTCATTTAGACTTTTCTATAGATGTATTTCTGTTATTAAACAAAGCTGATTTATTTAATTAATAATATTGTAAAAGTCACAAAAATTCTTTACGTTTTCTTTTTTAAAAAAAGAAAAAACATATTTCATATTTATTTCATTTCATGCAGACACGTGCTGAAAATTGCATTTTTAAATGTTTAATATGCAATAATAATTTATTTTTTTAATTTGAGTTTTTATCTATCTGATGGCAACCTATTGATAAAAGATAATTTTTCCCCTTCCACTCGTAACGGGCTCCTGCAGATTAAATTTTATTGTTTTGTCCGAAATATATTGTTGAAAAATATAGTTGAAATGCTTCTTTAAAAATTCATTACAAATAGAAGCTGAAGTTAAATGTTAAAATACTGATACTATTAGAAAGCTAATTTTTTTATCTTTAAATTGATGTAAAAATCATGTTTGTGTGATCATATTTTCGAAAGTTATAGCGGAAAAACATCGAAATTTCGCTTAAATTTTAATTAATTCAAATTGTAATTAAAAATTCGAAAAAAGGGCTCCGAGGTGCACATTCCCGACCTCCAAGATATACATGCACTAAATTTGGTAGCTGTAGATCCAACGGTCTGGCCTGTAGATCGCCAACACACACACACGCACATACACACACACACATTGAGCTTTATTATAAGTATAGATATATATGAGTTTAATCCTTTTCATCATCTCACGATAAATTAGCGAATTAATGTAATAAAAAACCCCTTCAAAGCCAGGTGTGGTAATGCAAAGATATTTCGTATCGACCGCAATTCGATAATCAGCTCTCTAATTAGAGGACTTATTTGGACTTATTGCGTTTTTGAAAAGTTCGTGGAAAACAAATAACGAAAACAGGACTGTTCCAAATAATAGGAAATAAATTTCAATCCACGAAAAGGAATCTACAATTCATTGAAAGTATAGGTTTGAATATAATCTACAAAAAAGACATTGTATGTAACAATGGCAAAAATATTTTTCGTTTCAAAACATTGATATGTTTTACATTTATCCTGCCTTAGGAAGCCGGTAAGAGTGGTTTTCCTAAAATATTCTTGCATATTTTAACCAATTTATATGGTATTGGCGCACATTAATATTAACTTTTTGCGTTAATTTAGAAACTTTATTTATTTTATCCACGGAGTGTTATTTGACGATTATATTCTGGTATGCATTTAATAGATTCCAAAAATCGAATTTGGGCTTTAGATACAATTTTATCAGCAGATTAAGATAAACAAAAATGGTGCAAAACTGGAGATGTATTAAAAAAAATCCTCATAAAAAATTGATATATTTAAATCATTGAGTTTTTTAATTATTGGAGTTACATGTTTCTGATAGTACAAGCCGATAAACAGTCATTTGGTTAAAAATTTGACAGGTGTCCATAGGCAGATATTAAATCTGCGTATCGAATTTTATCTATCTAGTTTACACCATTTTGCGACATTTGTGTTAACATATTCGGACAGCTAGACAGACAAACGTCCTCTGAACAGATTTCACACAAAGTTTGAAAGAAATCTGCAAATTTGGTGTAAAGATCTTATACCGAATTTCAACCCTTTTAGCTTAATCTTTGAATTATCTTAGACAGAGATAAATAGGCTAACATTTTTCAAAAATGAATCTTTTTTTTCAACTTAGGCAGGCGTTTTCTAAAACGCGGAGATTTGTCAAAAACTCGAATCCAAATCATTTTCATGATTACTTACTATACTTTCTCTACATATAACAATGAAGTAAAAATGGAGACGGTTTACTTATTAAAACGTTCGATTCGAAATTCGATGCAGATCTGAAATTTTCGAGTTATGTTTTATCATTGCTTTAACATATATCCGACAAAGCAAATTCAATTTGACTCTAAATTTACACTATAGATTTTAAATATGGGCCTTTAAATACATCCCATCGAATCTCTCTCTTTCGGCAGTTATGTGTTAACTCATATAGCTGGACAGACAGACTTTCTATGAACGAACTCTGGTCAAAATTTTATAAAATTCTACAAGGTTTGTACCAAAATCATTTACTAAGCTGAAAGTTGCTTTGAGTTATATTTGTCACAGACAGACGGACAGCTTCCAAAAATGAGTTTATCGAACTCAGGGAGGCCTGAGGGCTGTGGTGGCCTGGTGGCAAAGTCTCGGCTTGTGAGCCGTAGGGTTTCAGGCTCGAGATCCGATTTCGCCGAAGAACCGTCGTGTAAAGGCCTTATCACACGGCAAAATATCTTCGGCACTTTCCGTCAGCAAACGACAAGGAAAATGACGTCACTTGTGTGACGTCACTTTAGAGTTTCACATGATTGGTTGAATTTCGTTTGCGGACAATATTTGAGACTACATTTTCGAGCTGGTTCGAAAAAGTTGTCGATTATGAAACTTGCTTGACCTGTCTTTGAGGGTAGAAACGGAAAAGTGCTGGTGAAATTTCACCGTGTGATAAGTGAAATTTCACCGTGTTATAAGGCCTTAAGAGGGCTTGTCGCACGTTAAATCCGTCTGGGCAAATGTTCACGCACTAGGTTGGTGTGATGTGGAGAGAGGGCTTCCAGTTCAGGTATGGTCTTCATCATCTGACCGCGGTTCAGAATGACGTGGTACGTCCCAAAATAGCCCTAGTGTTGCTTTATAGTGGAACGTTAATATAGCCGGCGTTCTGGCTTAGGGGTGTCGTGTCTTCCTAGGGTTTTGAGCGTCCCGGGTTCGAGTCCCGATTCGTGCATGTTTGTTATTCTGTGTTTTATCTGTGAGTAGTGTGAATGTGCCCCCCTCCCCTTGTAAAAAGGGGTTGCGTAAAGCGAATGAGAAGCATGAAATAGCTAAGCCTACTCTTAGCCCTAGTTGGCGCTACTGAAAAACAAAGGATGCTAATTTAGGTTTAAAATCGCTGACAGCGACCAGCGGGCTTTTTAATGACAAGCGCATTTGGAAACTACAACAACAAAACAGAGAAAACTGCTTTAGAGAAATTGAGAAACATCTTCCATGCGAAAACTGATTGAAGAGGCCAATTTTAGGATAAACCAAAGAATCGAATTCATTACCTTCTTTTTCGGAACCATGTTTCTCAATGTTCTTGAAGAATCCAATGGCATACTTGACAGATTATACCAGTTTTGTGCTGCAAAACTTTGTAATAGTTCTATAAGCAAGATTCTTGCAAAAAGAATAAAAAAAAGCAACAAGAACAGCAGTGGTTGTTCTTGTTGCATATTCTTGCAACAAAAACAGTTCAGTAGTTGGCGCTACTGAAAAATAAGGGATGCTAATTTAGGCTTAAAATCACTGACAGCGATCAGCGAGTTTTTCCAATGACAAGTGCTATTGGAAACAACTACACGTTAAAATAACTAAACTAAACTAAACATGGGGAGTTTAAAAAATTTAGATTCATTAAAATTTTTCGAATTTCTTGACGATGGTTATACTTTTACTCTAACGTATACCAGAAAGCAAAAAACGTCACTTATCTGATTTTTATTGGTTGGAATAACAATTTAATAATCTAATAAACCTTTTCAATAACAACTGCTTATTATAACTCAACCAACATTTCATATTACTCCTCCAATCTCCTGCACCTTACCGTTAAAATTAATGAGCTTTTAAACTCGATGCCTCCACAAGTTTCATCTTCAAGTTAGACCAACTTGCAAGAGGTTTAGATATTAATAACCTCCATTACCTACCAATCAGTAAAAAGAGCCAGATATAATAAGATTTAAATGATCCCGGTGCCCTTAAATGTAACAAAAATCAGTAAACAGATCATTAAATCTGCTTTTTTGGTGTCTGCTCAGCCAGCGATTGCTCTCGACAGCCAGTGAACACGTTATCCAATTTCATACACATAATTGCCGCAGCAGGCCGTTTTACATCTTGATTAGAAACTTGAGCTGGCCATATGACTCGTGAGGTAGAATCGTGAAGATAATTGAAAATGCGGCTGTACACTAGGAAGTGGACATGAGAGATCCGTTTGCTTTAAGTGGTGGGTAGTTTATTTCTGTTTTTTGTTTCAAGCTCAGGTGTTATTTGCATTAGGTGTCAATCATAAAGCTAGGATCATCGATTGAAATGCAAGCTGTAGGTAATTTATTTCTAGTCGTGATTGTTGTGTGTGAACATTAAAGCAAACAACTTCATTAATTAATTATAACGGTGATGGGAATTAATAACATTTTATGCAATATTCCAGTTTCGCAAGTTAACTGCAGGAAATCACGAAAATGGTTAGGGATAGATACATTAATTAATTACGGTGGAGATGGGAATTAATAATATTTATATTCCAGTTTCACAAATTAAGTGCAGGAAAACACGATAT
>JAPMOQ010021343.1:388999-403101 GCA_026543055.1 Argiope trifasciata | reverse complement strand
ATATATATATATATATATATATATATAAGGATTTAAAAGTTATTGGAAGCAGATGGCAGGTTCGAAGACATTTTCATTTTAAAGTTCGCTTTATTCCATCTTCGGAGACATACAGGCATATATTACAAGCAGCGTTTACAAACAGAAAAGAGAGAAATTAATTTTCCCTCGTTTTAAATAACATATCTTGATAGGGAATATATTGTTTATAGTGTTGATATAATATTGATTCTCATAGGGATTTCTGATACACGCCGATGTCATGATAAGGGAAACACAGGGATCTTTTTAAAAAAGTATTTGATAAGTCATCAGTTTTCAGGGTTCAATCTCATCGTGGGAATGGCTGACTAAAGAACTTTACAAATCATTTCTTGAATGAATTAAGTAGAAAAATGGAATCGGATCAGGAAATAAGATAATATTTCAGAATGAAGTTATTATGGACTAAATTAAAATAAAGTTTTAGATATTAATTAGGCTTTAAATAAGATGCTAGTGTTAAATAAATACTTAACTGGTACAAGCAAGTCTGAAATATTATTTTATCCTGTTGCGTATTGTACTACTGAAAGTGGCATTTATAAAATCAGATTCAAAATAAAGGAAGTGTGGTGATATCTTAATAAGACAGATAACATCTACGGCAGATGAGCATGCTTTTGTCCTGTGGTTATGTTATCGCCCTTCCAATCCAAAGGTCCCGGGTTCTATTCCGAGCTCATTTCACCTCCACAATGGTGACCTCGGACGTGATGAACCTTCAAGCAACTGCTGTGTGGCGCCATCTACCCGCAACCAAAGTCGTCAGACTCACTTGACGCAGCAACACAAAGTCGTCAGTCTCACGTGACGCAACAATCTACGCACGCTCGCCATACCGCTTGGCGTAACTAAAAAGCTCTCCGCTCGCCAAACAAACATGGGTACGGCGCATTAGATACACAGCAACAACTCACTCAACGAACCAACTCATCACCACTCAACAACAACGCACATCGTTCGTCTAACTCACTGGTGGGTGAGTCTGTGGTGATATCTTAATAAGACAGATAACATCTACGGGAGATGAGCATGCTTTTGTCCTGTGGTTATGTTATTGGCCTTCTAATCCAAAGGTCCCGGGTTCTATCCTGAGCCAACATCTACCATCCTACAGAAGAAAAGAGTTGCTCGATTGAAAAGTCTGATACTGTTTCCCTTTTTAAAAAGCTACAGGAGAAAGAGAAACAAGTTTGTTTTCTGCAATTCTCAACAGTTGGTATATGAATATATCTATACATATATATTGCGATTTGCAACTATTCAAAACCCCCTAAATCTTGTTATGTAAATAATTTTTAACGCACTATAATTTCTTTTCCTCTTAACTGTCTGCATAAGACTATTTGCATACATTTTGCCTATGCATATAACATAAATGCAAAAATCTCCCACTCTCTACAAGAAAATAAAACTCTCATCATGACAAAACCATTTACTTTCAAACAAAACATGCAGACAATGTATACTCAACCTGAAATATTTATAACATGTTAGGAGATCTAAATAATGTGTTTCCACTTTTTTAAAAGATAACGATCTCCCGTATCCGTAACTGGAAAGGAGTTTCTTGTCTCGGCAAAGGTCGCCCCATACATTATTCATCAATCGAATTGATTACATAGCAGCTGGAAATAAGCCAGTATTATTAGAATGATAATATTTAAACTTGTAATATTTTCCTAATAATACCTTCATTGTGTTGCAAATGATAATTTGAAAATACTTTTACAAGATAAGATCGTATATTGATATTCAGATAAGCTCTTTTATTTTATTTATTAGAAGGGGGTTTTTTTTGTTATTGAACAAATACCTGTTCGGTCTTTGATGGATCTTTTTTTATACAGATAAAGTAAATTATTCAACGTTGCTCTTGTTTCGGCTTTTTGCGAGATGTATCTGGTTAGGATAATTTGCATTGGTTAAGTACGAAGAAGAAATAAAGAAAAATACAAGACCTTCGGTGATTTATTCTTTTTAAGGTATCCGATTGCGTTCAAAGGAAAAATTTATAAGGATTGGATTTTTTAAAAAAACTATTTAAAATTAGATGTATTCTCAATTATAATTACAATTGTTGTGATATAATACACACATTATAATATAAAATACTATAAATACAACAAAACTATTTGAAAATATAATATATTTTGAGAAATAGGAAAATTTATAGTAAATTTGAATGAAGTTTAACCAAAACGGTTAACATTATACACAAAATTGTGATGCAGCAATGCTATTTTTCTTTGTACATAACTTATAGAGTATAATGACGAATGAAATGAACCAAGATCTAAGAAAAATCTTAAATTATGGGTATAAACATGTGAATATATACATTTTTTCTATAAAGCTGCAACTCAATTTTTGTAAAAACCCCTATAAATGAAAAATTATTCCACCAATAATAAAACTTTTGGTTCATTTCTTTGCTCATATTATTTAAAACACTCGCTGAAATTTTTATGTAAATAACTCTATTAGTTTTTTAGATATCATGTTAACGGTGGAGAATTTTTCTGAAAAAAAAAAGTTTTGGGAAAATTGAAATTAGAGGTAAATTTTAGCTGAAAAGTATGTGACCTTGGATGATAGGTCAGGTCTTCTTTTTCCTGAAAAAGAAAACTGTTTGGGAAAGAGAAAAGCCTGAAGTACATGAAAGAACAATTAAAAAAAAAATTCGCCAATGTGATCGATAACCTGTGTTTTTAACGTAGTCGGATACCTTAATTTGTGCATACTTTACAGATTAAGAAAGTTACTGATTTTAAATTCTTTTTGCCTTCTTGTAATATAGAAAAAATATAATAATCGTGAAAAAATTTGAATTCGAGATTTTGATGACTTTCTACGTTTTAGATAGACCTGAGTTTGAAAAGCCCATTTCAGAAAATATCCGTCTGTCTCTCTGTGACAAAGAAATTTTGTATACAGTCTTTACACCAAAATTTCAGATTTCCATCAAATTGCAAGTAAAATCTGTTCAGAGGAAGTACTAATATAAATCAACTATGTCTTATTTACTTGTTATGTCAAATAAGCAAAAAATAAGAAATTAAAAAATGAATTTTATTATACTTCGTGTTCCTCATACAATCACAGGAGTGATGTTTTCGCCGAAAAATTCTTGAAATTTCGTTATCTTCAATGCAGTGTTTATATACGGCTGAAGAATTTCCTGAAAATAATATGACTCGCTTAATATGATTGTAAGGAAACGTGCTGACAGTTTGAAAGCAGCCTATTTCAGTACTGGCTCGTAGTGGAGAAAATGATATAACTTTGGTGCCAGCTTCGAAAGTGCTGCAGATGGATAGAGTTTTTGATGTATTTGATGATAATTAGGTGTATTACAAAAGTAGCGTTACATCGGCAAAGAGCTCATAATCAAAATAAATAAAAAGCAGTTGTGAAATAACTGTCAAGGGACTAATCATTCAAAAAAAATTTCCATACGCAAGTGCGCTACATGTACAGGGAGCTAAAGGCAGCCGAATGAAATAAAATAATAAATCTAAAGATATGCAGGGTTATACAAAATGATCGAGGGTTGTTCAATACAGATTATTGTATCGATTTCTTTAACAATTATGGGAAGTTTACATCTGAACAGAGTACAGAAGTGTGCATATTTGTTTGTGTACACAATAGTCGATAATTGTGATTTTCCTTGGATAGGAGTAATATTCACGTGGCACAATATTTAATACAGTAAAAGCTCTTTATTCGCGTGGCATATGTTCCATAAATATGCCGCGAATACAGAAACCGTGAATACGGAAAGGTAATTTATACGGGATTATAGGGGATACGTTCCTTCCGACAAAATATAAACAAACAAATATTTAATCAATTAATTCTAAACATTTCTAACATTTTAATTAGTTACTTAAGGCTTAGGCAATGGTTTGAAGAATTTTGTAATTTCTCTTGCTTGACAGGTTTTAAAAGCTCCTTCCATTCAGACTGGTACGCAGCAGTCGCATTAGCAATTTGCCTCTTAAAAATAAGACTGCATTCCATAGACGGATCAATGTTCATAAAGAAATCGCAAAGCTCATTTGCCATTCTTAAACCTTCACTAAGATTTTTCAAATGAAATGTCACGTTTCCAGTGCTTGTTGAAGCCTATTCTTCAATGGGCTTGGAAATTAACATTTCCTCCAAATCGGTTTCAGTCAGATATTCGATTTGCGATTCAAGCAATTCCTCAAAGTCCCTTGATTCTATCTGTTCGAACCCATCTCGTCCTATTCCATTCGCGATTTCGGTTATGTTTGCAGTTAGCATTTAACAACATACTTTAGGCAAAGTTGTCATAAGATCTTTTTTACTTTTTTATTAGTCCATTGGACGGCATTTACAAAGGATATTGGGTTGGATACCTATTGGAATCCTTATTATGTATGTACTTAATAGATCAGCGAATATAGGAATTGGGTCGCATTTTTTTAATCCGCGAATAGTGAAAACGCGAAAGAGGGAAGCTCGATTATTAATTAACGTTATTACAAATTAGTTAGTTATTAAATTAGTTATTAAATTAAATTAGTTATTACAAATTATTACACACAAATTAGACGTTAAGTTAAGGTTTATCCAAATAAATTGTTTTATAGAGTAATATGCACGCGGCTGCCGAAAGCGAATCAAAGGTTACAAATATACTGTTACGAATCTTGGATACTGCTTCCCACGATAATTAGTTCTATTAACGGAAAGAAAGCGTTACAGTACTCAGTACTGGATGTTACCGGATGCTCTTAGAAATGATCCCAGAGTTTGGCAACTTTGGCGACAAAATGGATAATTCTACACACTTTCAGAATTTTCGCGATTCATCCGTTAGGAACCGAGAATGTATCCAGATACGCCCTGATTGGTTCAGACATTTCTAGTCCCGTCTAATTGGACCTATATAAGGACGACAGTTTCAAGATTCGGGCAGAATCAACGTCAGATAACGAGTCCTCCAGAGGAGAAGACAAGAAGCAGCGGAGCCAAGAAAACGCTGAATTGGTGTACCTTCTAGTCTATTGAGGAAGCAGCGTCGAGTACTATAGCCAGTGCTGTGGATATTGTTACTACTTATGAGCTACTACCATTATTGTGTACTGTTGTGTGTTTTTCTCGACTGTATATAGTTTTCTCTTATAAATAATTATGTTGTAAATATTTGTCGTCTTTGTGCTGTCCTGTCTTCGTCCTGTAAACAAACGTCGGCTGTGTTGGGTCTTCTACTAAAGGACTGATCATTGCGTGTGCTCATCTTTTCACACCATACACACCCATTATACAAGTAAACGAATCCGACGGGTAAGTAAAAAGGATAAAGAGTAAAATCCGTAACATTTTGGTGTCAGGAATCCGAAGCTTGAAACTACCGTCCTTATATAGTTTCCAAGAGGCTTGTCTGGAAATGTCTGGACCAATCAGGATGTACCTCGGTTCCTAATGGACGAATCGGGAAAATCCTCAAAGTTTCGAGAATTATCCATTTTGTTGCCAAATTCATCCCAAAGTCGTCAAGCTTTGGTATCATTTCTCAAAGCATCAGGCAGAATCCAGTATAATATATTTCATTGAATGTTTAATTCTAAGCTCAAAAGAAAACTGATTCATAAGTATTTCTTCTTGTTTCTTTCTCTAGGTGTCTCTCTTTTTCAATAACTGAATTATGTAACCTTGAATGACCTTATACACCGATTAGAATCATTTACAAATTTGTGAAAATTAAACAATCTGCATGATAACTAAACCAGGCTCATTTAAAATTGTATAGTAGTTTTTTTTAATCAATTGATAAACAAATAATTTTCCCGAAATAAATACTTCTGAAATATTGGCCTAAAACTGTGTGAAAACGGATGTTAATTAATTGCTATGAATTAATTTACATTTAAAATTTTTGATTGGTACTGGTGATACCGAAATTGAATCGTAGAATGGCATTTGTATATTTCATATACCATTGTTAACCATTTCAGAGCAGCTCTTAAAAGAAATAAATGATTTATTTTCAACTTTAAATTATTGAATGCGAAAGACAAATTATTGTTACCTTCGTATCATTAAATAGTCTGTCATCTTCAGGATCCAAGTATATTTCAATGTAGAAACGAAGAGTTGTTGGATTAGAGACGCTTTCACTTCTTCGAATGATAACTCTTGCTTCTTTTGACATTTGTATCTGGTATATCTATTGAAAGAAATGTAACTATTGAGCGACTTTCAAAATCATAATTCCTTTGGTTAGAATCTATTTGAGGGTGCCCCTTGATTCTCGCTTAGTTGTGATCGCCAATTGCACGGCTTTGAATGGGCCGACATTTCTTTATGTTTTGGCTGCCATTTCTGTTTGCACGGTGTTCCGCGTAAACAGGCATGGTGCCAAACAAAAATCGCCAAATTCGCCAAAAGGGCATCCTTAAATATATTTTTACGATTCCTTTAATTCTAATTGCCATCTGCACAAATTTAAAGGTGAAATTCGAGCTTTTAGTCCGAAACAAATTAAGATAGTGTATCAGGCTTCTGTCTTCTGACTTTACATTATTTTTACAAATTTACTAGTAATCATGGCAACGAAAATGGGATAACAAATAAAGTATTCCAAATCATCTCAACGTTCGTGAATATAAATCCATAACCAAAACAGAGAAAGGATTTCTATGAAATATGATTTAAAATAATTAAAAAAATTATTATAATAACTTACTCTGAATACATTAAGTGTTTTTAATATATTCAGCTGAAATTTTCTAACTTCAAAGAGGGAAAAAAATGGATGTGAAATTGTTCTTCAAAGAATGAATATGTTCTAAAATGCATGGATGAACTATACTACAGAAAATGGGATTACAAAAATCAGAAGTTATAAATAACTAAAATTTCCAATTAAACTGATCGAAATGGCAAACTGAAAGCCGTCTTTTTTCACTTTTGGGTCTTAGAAAGAAGTTAGACATGAAATTTAACTAACATGTTGTATTTTTGCTTATGGCACATTACAAGCCCGATGAAAGTTACCTATGAAGGATTTAAGCCGACTGGACATTTCTAGTTCTTTCAGTATTTCCAACTAGAGTCAAAAATACGACTTTGCTACTTCATGCACCCCATTCGCTAGCTTAATTCCTTTTTACAGGTTTCACATTTTGTGAGATATTTACTAAAAATTTATAATTTTCCTGTCTCGTATCCGCTAGCCATTACAGATAATAGAATATAAAACATTCAGTATTCTTCAGTACTGTACTAGTTTTGTTATATTAATGTCTCGTTGTAAAGCAACGCTAGGGTATTTGGGGACCGATATAGTAGCTTTGAACCGCTTTCAGATGACGACGACGACAGCTGAGTTGGCACCCTCCTCTCCACACACACAACACCAGCGAGAGGACATTTGCCACTGACGGATTTAACGTGCACAAGACCCCCTTACACAATTATCTTTCGGTCGAATCGGGTCTCGAAACTACAACCCTCCGGTTCAGAAGCCGAGACCTTAGCACCAGGCCACCGCGGCCTCCACACGCGTAGAAATCCCTATGAGTAACTTAATAGTCTAAAAGCACTGTGAACAAAATTTTCCCTATCAAATTAAGCTATTTATGACCCGGGATAAAATATTCGAGAGCTTTCCCTCATTCCGTTGTTCTGTGTGATCGCCGTTCCTGCTGTACATAAATATGCCTGCTTCTACGTGATGAAATGAAACGACGTAAAAGCATCTAAAGCAGTGATGGGGAAACTACGGCCCGCGGGCGAAGTCCGGCCCGCAGAAAGGTTTAATCCGGCCCGTTTAAGAGGGCCGTCGTGAGAATGTTTGAAACCATTCTTACTTCGTAATGTGACGACCCGCAAAAAAACTACCTGCGGCGATATTCAAAACACAATAGTATTCTGGACAAATCCATCCGACCCAAACTCCTCTTCGCTCGAAACTTCCAGACACTCTCGCATTTTCGATTCCTTGTTCTGTTTTTTCGAAAGACCCCATTTGCGACCCCATTCAATGTTAATTACGAAGAAGTTGATGCAAAATTTCAATTTGAGTTAATAGAACTGAACTGTAATACTCTCCTGAAACAAACTTTTCATACAGTACCATTACTAGAATTTTATAAAAATTTAAGTCCAGATAATTTCTCAAATCTAATTACTCATGCAATGAAGATAATGATAATGTTCGGCTCATCTTATATATGCGAACAAATCTTTTCAACAATGAAGTTTAGGAAAACTTCTTTAAGAAACAGAATTACAGATGAGCACCTTTCATCAGTTTTAAGAATTTCTGCTTCACAAATGGAACCGGATTATGATGAAATTTTGATAAAACAGTCTCAATTTCATTTTTCTCATGCACCATCAACCAGTAATGACACCAGAAAATAAAGTGATAATACTTCACACCAAGAAATACACTAAATTCATTTTATATTTTGTTCTTATAATTTTCTTACCTTTTGCTTTTTTACCATTAAAATAATAAGTGTATGTAATAATATATGTATATATTTATAGAACACATAAGTTGTTTAACATTTTGCTTTTTTTGCATTATTTTTTGGCCCGCTACGATCGTCTAGTTAATACAAATGGCCCGTCTCAAAAAAAGTTTTCCCACCACTGATCTAAAGTCTCTTCAGTGGCTTCAAACTGACGGATTTAACGTGTACCAGATCCCTTTACACAACGGTTCTTTGATAGAATCGGGTCTCGAACCTGAAATCCTACGGCTCACGAGCCGAGACCTTACCACTAGACCACTGCAGCTCTAGCTGTGTACTAGAATCTCGTGGTACTAAATGTGGTACTAAATAAGGAGTTACCATGTAGTTCTATAATACTGGTATATAGTCGATGAAAATTTCGAAACATTTCTACTTTAAATTATTTTCAAATGAAATCATTTATAATTATGCGATAACAGAATTTTTTAAAAATAAATAGTTTAAAAATTTAAAAAAAAAATTGATTACTTGAAAAGTGTCGTTCCTCACGATGTATTTTTTAAGAAATCCGACTGGATGAACATAATTATTGATGTCGAAGGCTATCTCTTCATCACTCTTCCACAAATATAAAGGAAAAAATCCATAATTAGTATAAATTTATGAAAGAAAGAAAATTATAGGTTTCTTCAGGAAATTTATAGCCAAGTATTCTTACACTGTAGGCTTTAATGGTCATAGATTCTGTTGGTGAAACAAAAAAATTAATAATAATTAATATGGAAGGAAAAAGCTTTTAAACTTAATGTAGAAATGATCTCGATCAGAGCTCACCAGAGGAATATTGAAAATGAGAAAGCAGATACACTTGCCAAAGGAGATTTAAACTTAGAAAGAAATATATTTTCATAAATTCAACTCAACAAGTCATATAATTTTTTTAAAATTCAGTTCCTACTTAGGTTCAATAAAAAAAAATAGTTACTTTTTATTCAATGATTATAATAAAAATTATTAAATGTCAATAAAATAATCGATTTTCGGAAGAATTGAAATGGCATTATTTCTCCTTCACGTGACAAATATTGAAATCCTCGCATTTTACCGACTGAGCTACTGCCTGTCGATTTCAGTTTTCATTACAAACTGCCTAAACTCTATTTAAAGTGTTAAAAATTAATTAATTGAATCAAAGTAAAAAAAACTGTATTAACATAGAGAGTCATCTACTACGAGTGTTAAAAAATGTATTTGAACTCGAGTGGGTGAATGAAAGATACTTTATTAATGATTGAACATTAGAACAAGATAAATAAATATAGGTAGAGGTATAACTAGTAGTACGAATTGAAAAAAAGAGATTAAAAAACGAATAATTAAGAATTGACAATAGGGAGGAATAATTCCATCAAGGGGAGAACAATCTATCAACATTTTAAAAACGTTTCTGTTATTCGAATCGAGGGTATCTTTTTTTATATCTTAAGCTAATATGCTCTAGACATATTGTATTTTCTGTACATCAAAATCGTTTCTTTGACCAAAGTTCGACTTGTCAGTGTGGTATGGAAGAAAGATCTATAAATCACATGATCAAAACTTGTGTACAATGAAGAGAATATAAGCTCAGATTTATATCTCCTGAAGTCGCTGTCGCTTGAAGTAGATCTAATGACAAGAACTCATGTAAGTTCCTGTCAATAAATCTACTATAAGGGTCATTTTTGTCAAATCTTTTGTATCTATCTCTCTCCTAATGTAAAAGGTTATTTACATTAGGTGAGAGATAAAAGTATTTGTATAAAAGTATTTTATGCATTTTTAATATTTTACAATTTAATATATAATTTGAAAGGATTTTTTTTTTGCGTTCTTTTCTGTATTAATATATATTTTCTCTAGAGGGATCTTTAACATTTGCAAGGGTCCAATCTCCTCAAATATAGTTTTTCCTTCATTCTAGGAGGGGTTGAGGATTTGCTCTTCGGAAGCTCCATCAAAGTTCCTGCATGGTCTCTGGCTATTGCACAGTATTATCTCCTGAAACTTGTACAGGATTAGGATTTTTGATGTTTTGACTTGTGATTAAATTTTATTATTTAGAAACGAATTAATATTCTCTGGTTAACTTGAAAAAATTACACCTTTAGTCAATTACTTAAATTGTTTTTACTCACATCAGGAAATCTCAAAAGTGTTGCCTCCAACCCACCCAAAGGCATCAAGTAATAGTAAGTAGTAATCTGACAGCAATGACATGGGCTAAGGCTAAGCCTTAATAGACGTTATGGGCTACGGTGCACCCCTTCCAGTGGGAGACACTCCCATTATCATTTGCATGGGGGGATAACTCAACCCGTCATCTTTACTATGAAATCAAAGTGGTGATAATCAATCACTATATCGAGAGTTTCTTACCCATTTATCTGGGGTGTCGTCGATGGAACCGATACGAAATTCTTCATAGATAGTAACAATTATTCTTATCGATTCATCATATTTTAAATTTCTAAATAATTTATTTAATACAGAATTATTTACTAAATGGTCAGCAGCAACTATTTATTAAATATTATATTTTAGCTAACCACCCTTAAATCAATGCGTTATAATATTTAAAATTATTTTCATAGAAGAGAAACCTGGACAATTTGTATTTATTGAAATACAGTAAACTCTCGCTACAACGATACCCGATACAACAATAACTCCCTCTACTACAATAATGTTTTGTGGTCACGGTGATTTTGCATATAAACTAATGTTAATCTCCCCTCAATATTGCGATATTCTCTAGAACAATAAACCTCTGTAAAACGATTTTTTTCAATCTAAATTTCAGTATTATTTTCTCCCTTTATAATAATATTTTGATTTTCAAATGCTTTTTTTTTTTCGTTTTCTTTTGTTATTTTTTCCGTCTATTAAAACTCATTTTGGATATTGTGGAAGTTGGTGGGAAGTAACAGAAAAAACCATTCGGAATTGCTGGAAAAAGGCTGGTCTTTGTGTTATGGAAGATAAGAAATCTGATAATGATGAAAATTCCATAGACAATGATCTCTCAGATGATCAAGAATGTGTTTTGCACATCAAAAAATCCGTATCCCAACTTGAAGAAACAAGCGGTAAAAAGTTTGGAATTAGTATAGAAGACTATTTAACAGATGATCTTATGGTTTTCGCAGGAATTATTGATGAAGATATTCTCTCTGAAATTACTGATGAGATAGGAAACAATGATGAAGATGATATTGATGATGATGATAATACAGGTCCATCGCAGCCCTTATTATCATCCCAGGAAGCTCTTCAATCTGTGAATTCTCTACGGACATTTCTTTCAAGCCTTCCGTCGACAAATGAAGAACATTTTCGTGCACTAGACTCAATGTATACAGTATTGGTGAACTTAACAGTTAAAAAAATGAATAAACAAACAAAAATATTGGATTACTTTCAATAAAAAGTGTTTTCAGGTATGTGAATATTTTTGCGCTTATTTTCTGAATTTATCTTATTTATTTATTTTTTTAGTATTTAAACCACTATTATTAATATTTTACAAATTAATTTCTTCTAAATATAGACTTAAAAGTAGTATGTTATGCACCTTAAACCAATAATAATAAAAAAACTCCTATTAAATGCTCAAAATATGTGGGCCCTCGATGTAACAATATGCCTCTCTACAACAATATATTTATTTGGTCCCTAAAATATTGTTGTAACGCGGTTTCACTGTATATCAACATTTTGAATTTCTTTTATTTCTAAGTAAAGCTATGTTATATTAACGTGTAATTTTAAAAACAACTCTAGGGCTATTTTAAGAAAAAAACTTGTAATTTTGAACCGTGGTTAGATTACGAAGATGACACCTTAGCTGGCACACGTCTCTGAATTCGACCCCGCACCAGCGGGAGGGCGTTTGATCCCGACCAATTTAATATACACCAGACTCGTTACACGTCTTCGATGGAATTGGGTCTTGAACTCGAAACCCTCCGCTTCCGAGGCCGAGAAATTTTAGTTCTAAGAAAATATATAAAGATTTTTTATCAATGAATTTGCATAAGTTAAAGAGATTACGTGTCTTACTTGAGTATCACCTATCTGAAAACTGGAATCTAAACTAAACGGGTCCTGGTATGTGATGTTTCCGAAATTTCCAGATTTAATTTTCTTCAGGCGGATAGTGTAAGTGTCCTTGAAAAAACTCATAAAGGAATCGAGAGACGCTGAAGGCAAATTTTCGAAATCTAGCCTGCAAATTGTATTAGGTATTTATAAACCATTGTAAATTTTGTTGTTATCAGTTGTAAATTTTGAAAGAATCAATAAAAGAATTCTTACAACCTTTTGAGTATGTTTCTTCCGAATTTTTTCCAATGCCCCTGGACGACTTCCTTGATGCTTTTTTTCGTATTCGCTAAAATAGAGAGCCAAGCTAATAAAGTCCAAATCGCATCTTTATCACCGGAGTAGCTGAAAAATAGCTAAAATAAATAACTGAATGAAAATTGCTCTGATTACCAAAATTTAAGTAAATACTTTGTTTCTCGTAACTGCTGAGACACTATTGAGCATCATGCTCCTCTACTCCTCTCATCATGCTCCGAAAACACACACATTATATACTGAAGTGACAAAAGTCATGGGATAACTGTTAATATCGTGTGGGTCCTCCTTTTGCCCGGCGAAGTGCAACAACTCGACGTGTCATGGAGTCCACAAGTCGTTGGAAGTCCTCTGCAGGAATATTGAGCCATGCTGTCTGTATAGACGTCAATAATTGTGAAAGTGTGGATGGTGCAGGAGTTTGGGCACGAACGGACCTTTCGATGATGTCCCAAAGATGCTCGATGGGATTCATATCGGGCGATCTAGGGGGCCAGATCATGCGCTGGAATTGTCCGGAATGTTCTTCAAACCAATCACGAACAGTTCTGGCCCAGTGACAGGGCGCATTGTCATTCATAAAAATCCCATCGTTGGGTGGGTACGTGAAGTCCATGAATGGCTGCAAGTGATGTGCAAGCAGCTGAACATAACCATTTCCAGTCAATGATCGGTTCAGTTGCACCAGAGGACCGAGTCCATACCATGTAAAAACAGCCCACACCATTATGCAGCCGCCACCAGCTTGAACAGTGCCTTGCTGACAGTTTGGGTCCATGGCTTCGTGGAGTCTGCGCCACACTCGAACTCTACCATCAGCTCGTAACAACTGAAATCGTGACTCATCTGACCACGCCACGGTTTTCCACTGGTCTAGGGACCAGTCGATATGCTCACGAGCCCAGGAGATGTCGTGCTGTCAGTAAAGGCACTCGGGTCGGTCATCTGCTGTCATCGCCCAAGGAAGACAAATTTCGCCGCACAGTCCTATCGAACACGTCCCTCGTACGTCCTACATTGATTCCTGCAGTTATTTGACGAAGTGTTGCGTGTCTATTAACATTGACCATTCTACACAGACATCGGCGGTCTCGGTCGTTAAGTGCAGGTGGTCGCCCACTGCGCTGTCCATGATGGGATGGGATGCCTGAAATTTCATACTCTCGGCACACTCTTGATACTGTGGATCTCGGAATG
>JAPMOQ010021343.1:368716-388899 GCA_026543055.1 Argiope trifasciata | reverse complement strand
ATTTCGCCGCACAGTCCTATCGGACACGTCCCTCGTACGTCCCACATTGATTCCTGCAGTTATTTGACGAAGTGTTGCGTGTCTATTAACATTGACCATTCTACACAGACGTCGGCGGTCTCGGTCGTTAAGTGCAGGTGGTCGCCCACTGCGCTGTCCATGATGGGATGTGATGCCTGAAATTTCATACTCTCGGCACACTCTTGATACTGTGGATCTCGGAATGTTGAATTCACTAACGATATCCGCAATGGAATGACCCATGCGTCTAGCTCCAACTAACATTCCATGTTCAAAGTCTGTTAATTCTCGTCATGCCGCCATAAATCACGAAAAACCTGTTCACATGAATAACTTGAACACAAATGAAAGCTCTGGAAAACGAACTGCGCATTTATACTTTTTCGCTGCGATACTACTGCCATCTGTATATTTGCATATTGCTATCCCATGACTTTTGTCACTTCAGTGTATATATATATATATATATATTATTAAAAAAAATTCAGAAATTTTTTAAGTATTAAATTTTGAAATTATTCTTCTGGTTTTACTTTTTCGGGATTTCCTTAATTTTTTTAGGGTTTGAAGAGATATATTTAATTATATTAAATGAATATAATTAAAATTTAAACAATTTGTAAGAGCAAAATTTCATTTATAAATGTAATAAATAATTTGATGAAAAAACATTAATGATTTCCTCAAGAACTAATGCAATATCGATATTTTTATAAAAAAAAAGAAATAATGAAATATTAATTCTTTAACTTAAAAACAAAATAGACTGCCGACTACTAATTCAATAGATGGTGCTCAAAACATTTTTTTTTTTTTTTACGGTATTCAAATCGAACAGCAGATAGGATAGCAGAGTTAAAATTTCTTCACCTGTTGCTGGTACGTTCTTTCCTTTTTGTTTTTTTAATTATTGGTTTGAATATTTTTGATTATTTGAATATTCCTTTGGAGCTTTATTTTATATATTTTTGTAGTGACATCTTAATCAGCCAGTAACAGTCGATATATGTTGACATTAGCGATCTCTTTTGTCGAATGCATAAGTTACTAGACTTCAAGCCCAAACATCGCAGGTTCGATCCTTAGTGGAATTCAACCTACATATTGGCACAATTTCGCCAACTCTATCGCCAATTTTTTTTTAATTTGGTGATGTTTTTAATGGGTTTTTTTTTTGTCTTTGCTGTTTGTTGAATCACTTTGAACTTAATTTTCGGGTCAAGAGGGGTCAATACTGTTAGACATTGCCCAATTCCTCACAGAAAAAAATTCCTCATTTTGAATCCTTGCCTGAGGGTGACCCTTGAAAAAGTCTTCAGGTCGGATTCTTTTTCTGTTTGTTGTAATTCTGATTCTATTATATTCCTTTTTGCTTTGCTTATATTACTAATCTATCTATATATGTGTGTGTGTGTGTGCTTGTAGGGAGCGTGTGGACAAATGGTAGGAATTGAAAAAATAAACTTTACTTGCAAGAACTCACTCCCACGGCCGAGCATTCTTCGCCAAACACGATGGAATTGTTAGCAGCAGGCAGCAGGGTAGGCGCGAATGTCGCCCAACCTGGTAGGTCCACGAAGCACAGCAGGGAAGAATACTTCGCAACTCTATTTGAACAGAGAATGCGCGGAAAGATGAACATACAGGAGATTCATTTACAGAAAGGAATAAAAGATTTCTTAAAATGTTACTTATAAAATAATTACGCTATTTATTAAAGTTCAAAATCCTTGTATTATCAACATACGCTAAATAAAGGCAATATATCATTGATACACATTTCAATTAATTTTTTTACTAGTTTACAATTATTTTCAGAAAGTAAAAAAAAAAAAAAAAAGTTTTGAGATTACCTACAGGGGAAGAAATAAATGATGAATTGATGTTTGTGAAGTGAAAAATTCTATTACAAAATTAGTTCCCAAAATTAAGCAATTTCTTAATTTAACATTGGGAAAAGCACACGATTGAATACTCTTATAGATGATTTTCACTTTCATTACATTAAACATTGCTACAAATTCCACATCACATTACATTTTTTAATTAAAAAAAAAGCATTACATGGAAATGAAATTAAGGGATGATTAAAAAGTTTTTTGTTTAACTTTAGAAAATTGATACAAAAATCCTTTTTGTGAAAAATAAATTTGGAAGATATGTTCAACAATTTTCTTTGGTAATCAATGTAATGATTGCCTTTTCGACAGTGGTTAAATCTACTTTAGAGTTCGTTAAACTTTGTTTGATGCCTATTTCTTCTTTTCTTTTACAACTTATGATTTGAGTGAATAAAGTTTATTGTATACCATATCCAGAGCTTTTTTAATAGTATTTTTCGGTTTCATAAATTAGCATAGCTTTGAATTAAAAGCAGCTTGTAAAAACATTCATTGAATTTGTCTGAAATATTTGTACAAGGATTTGTTTTCATTTGACTGCTAAAGTTCAACAACTTTTGATGGTGGTGGTCGGTCTAATGCCACTTGGTCATACCAAGCCGAGTGAGAAGTAGCTCTTATGAATGAAGGCAGAAATGTGCGTCTTTCGTTGTGAACGAGCACCGTTCAGGTGAAAGAACGACTTTGCTCGAATACACACGACACAACCCTTTTTAGGGGACGATCGAACTCACTTATCCATCCGCAAGTCATAATTTAGATTTAATTCAGAGACCGAGTCATCCCTGATTCAGTACCCCCAGAGGCATGGGAACTTGGAGGACTTTGCAGTCACGACCTATTGAACGTGCCCCAGCTGCCATGAGCCAACACGGCGATCTTTGGCCGAGACGAGGACAGAACTCAATACCTTTCGGTTACGAGACTGACGCTCTACCAACTAGGCTACCTCGGCCCCTGCTATGCTGTGAGTGCTTATGCTAGCGTTTTATACATACAGACAAGTAAAATTATTTCCAATGTAGCGAGTATTCAATAATGAAACCAGTACTTGTCAGGTGCTTGCGAGGTACAAATACTGCATATCATTCCTCTCAGAGGGTTCTCTTGGAAAAATGGAATGCACATGCTCTGGTCAGCGATGATGGCCAGAGTGTCCGAAGGAGAGACCACGAATCCATCTTCACCAACAATCAAGCAGCGACTCTGTGTGCAGAGACATTCTTAATTCAGTTGTGGTGGTGGTGTTGGCGGAATTGTGCCAATGTGTAGGTTGAATTCCGCCAAGGATCGAACCTGTTTTATTTAGGTTTGAAGTCCAGTAACTTATCCATTCGACAAAAGCGATCACTGATGTCTAGGGGCTGTTACTGGCTTATTAAGATATCGCCCATAATACTCCCCTACAAGGGTGTCGGTAGAGACGATTTAGAGATTTTTTATAGCGCCAAGTGTTATGGCGAGCAAAGAGAGTTGCTATTGCATCAAGTGAGTCTGGCGACTTTATGTTGGATGTGTTTGCTGCTGGTAGGTGGCTCCAATGTGGCGGTGGTATTGGTGGGAAATTTGCCAATGTGGAGGTTAATTCCACCAAGGATCAAAGTTGCAATGTTTGGGTTTGAAGTCCAGTAAATTCTCCATCCGACAAAAGGGATCACTAGTGTCTAGTGGCGGTTACTGGCTTATTAAGATGACACCACACAGTTAACTTATTTAAACCAAATGAAGTAGTTGCCTCATTTTTTTATATTTCCTTTCTAGAAAAAAACATATTTCATATTTATTTTATTTCATGTAGACACGTGCAAAAAATAACATTTTTATATGTTAAATGTCAATAATTATTTATCTTTTAAATTGAGTTTCTGTCAATCTGATGGCAATTTAGTGATAAAAGATTTTTTTTTTCTCCTCTCACTCGTTAACGTGCTCGTGCGGATTAAATTTTATTGTTTTGTCCGAAATATATTGTTGAAAAATATAGTTAAAATATTTCTTTAAAAATTCGTAAAAAATAGAAGCTTAAATGACATGCTAAGACACTGATACCATTCAAAGGCTAATTTTTTAATCTTTAATTTGATCTAAAAATCATTTTTGTGCGATAATATTTTCGGAAATTATAGCAAAAAAACGTCGACATTTCGCTTAATTTTTAATTCAAATTTTAATTAACAGTTTGAAAATATGCCTCTGAGGTTCTCATTTCCGCCCTCCAAGGTATACATGTACAAAATTTGGAAGCTGTTTGGTCCAACGGTCCGGCCTGTAGATCACCAACACACACTCACACATTGAGCTATTATAAGTATAGATAAATATAAATTTTGTCTGCGAAAATGTTTTTTGACAGAGCTTATACACTATTAATATTCTCATAGGAATTTCTGACACACGTATATTGATAAGGGAAACACTCGGATCTTTTAAAAAAAATATTTGTTTAAGTCAGCAATTTTATCATTTCACTCACAACGTGGGAACCGCAGACTAAACATTTTCACAAAGTTTCTATTGAATTAATTAAGTAGGTAACGTGGAATTGGATTAGAAAATGAGAAAATATTTTAGAATGACTTTGATATGGACTAAATTACGATAAAACTTTGGTAATTAGTTTGGATTGAAATTAGATGCAAAATTATCATTATATATCTCTATTGTTAGATAGCAATAAAACTTATCTCACTCCATCTGGACTGATGATGACTCCTATTTCACTTTTATTCTCATCGATGAACTCCATGAAATCTTCTCTGGAAGGTGGATTCGGATCCGCCGGTAAGCCCCCGAAATCTTCCAGCGAATTTTTGTGCAGAATAGTCTTCTCAGGAACTCCTAATCTGTTTCTCAAAATATCCAACACCATCGGGCCTGTCACTAGCAACAAAGATAAGTTTAAAAATAATAAATAAATAAATCTTATTTAGATGAGAATTAATCTCTTAATGTGCTTATATTTAATGAGCATTGTCATAAAAAGATGTTTGTCCGCAGATCATGGATTTTTCTTTATAAGTTTCTAGACGATCTTCAGATTGAATGGAAAGGTTACATGATGATGATAAAAAAAAAGACAAAACAGCATACTCTTAAGTTCGATGATTTCGTATACTTAAAGATTACAACTCGTTTTTATATTTAGTTCCGTCGCGTGTAATAAAGAGAATTTTGTGTGCATTTTAGAACAGTTATATAGTTTCTTAGACTAGTATGATCAAACATTTAGCACTGATATTATTGCTAGGCTAAGGCCCACACACTGAAATTCAAGATCTGTCTTGCCTTGTCAAAGATCAGCCTTCAAGACCTTTGAATTATCTTGTTTAAGTACATGTGAATGTTTGTACCAACAGATAATGAATACTTATCCCAAACTTTATATATGTCTCCAATATCAGTGCAATCACCACACATCAAATTTCATCCACTGGTTGGTTGAAATTTTGCGAAATCGAATTGCTCAATAAACACAATTCTAAAAATGTTTTTGTGTCTCGGAGACCTACATAGTGAAAATCCTTAAAAATCTTAAAATTTTTGATGATAGTAATTTTTTTTCCTCTATGCATAGGCAATAAGTTTATAAACAGATAAAGTTTAATGTGATGCAATTCATTTCATAAAATCTGTTCGAAAGCTTGAGAAAGAAGCTGCAGTTGTTATAGATATATTATCCAGATGATCTTGTCCTTATCAAACAAAATGTATCATCTCCCAAAAAGGTTTTGGTACTTCTGGCATTCATCTATATCTATATCTATACTTATAATAAAGCTCAATGTGTGTGTGTGTGTGTGTGTGTGTGTGTGTGTGTGTGTGTGTGTGTGTGTGTGTGTGTGTGTGTGTTGGCGCTCTACAGGCCAGACCGTTGGACCTACAGCTACCAAATTTCGTACATGCATACCTTGGAGATTCGGAATGTGCACCTCGGAGCCATTTTTTCGAATTTTTAATTAGAATTTGAATTAATTAAAATTTAAGCGAAATTTCGACGTTTTTCCGCTATAACTTCCGAAAATATGATCGCACAAACATGCATTTTACATCCATTTAAAGATAAAAAAATTAGCTTTCTAACGGTATCAGTTTTTTTAATTTATAATGTAAACTTCTATTTTTAACGAATTTTTAAAGAAATATTTTAACCATGTTTTTATCACGTGACTGGATAAAATAAAAGAATGCCGGAAGTTCAAATAAAAAAAAATTATCATCGCAAAATAAATCTACAGAAATGCAACTGTCAACTCGTGACAGGATAAAATAAAAGAAATATGAAATGTGATATTTTCTTTAAAAAATAAATGCAAATGATTCTATGATCGTTTGCAATATCTGTATCATTAATTCCATAAATCTTCTTTATTTACGGTAAACCTGATTGAATTTAGACAGGATATGCATTGAAATCCGGACTTAATGGCATATTTATGTAATCGTTTGCAATATCTGTGTCATTAATTCAATACTTTTTTCCCTTTCTCGCTTTCTTTGAAAAAAAAAACATATTTCATATTTTAGCAACATCATCGATAAAAACATTTTTAATATTTTGGAAGCATAACCGATAGTTAAAACTGATTGATTTATAAAATTAAAGAACATTATTAGGAAAAGGTGTTCTTTTAGAACTTTTCGTCCATCATCTTAAAGAAAATATTGCATTCAGGCCAATCAATTCCCGGAATTACTTCTAGGCTAATGAATATGTGATTTAATTGAAAATTTTAGAACGCATTACTCATGGCGAACCAGCTGGTCGCCAAAGGCGGCTAGTAATTTATAAAACTAGTTATAAAAATATAAGTCACACTGAACGAAAAATAAAACTACTCAAAAAATGTGTCAATTTTATGCATACGGAAATTTCACATCATTTTAGAAAAAAAATTTAATTTATCTTTTTTAATACAAACTGTTGTCAAAAAATATGAGGACATTTTTGAACTTTAAGAACTATATTGCGCATTCATAAATTGTAATTTACAACCACTTTTTTAGAATGTTACTTTAAAAAAAAATTCTGCTATCAGTTCACACTCTGCCTCTCTATACATTTATTTATATATCTCGTTAAAATTTTCACTAGCTTTTATTTCATCCTTTCGAGTTCAAATACATTTTTTAAAACTTGTAGCGTATGGCACTCGATGTTAATAAAGTTTCTATACATAATTCATACATAGAATTTAATCGATTATCAATACTTTAAATACAGTTTTAACAATTTATAGTGAAAATTTAAATCAGCAGTCAATAGCTCCAACCGTAAAATGCAAGGATTTCAGTATTTTTCGCATGAAGGTTAAGAATGCGAGTTCAATCTAATACTATAATACGAGGAATGGTTGCCAAGTCGAAAATCGCCCCAGAATTAATAAACTCCGGTAAACTTAAGGGTCTGGGGTTTTTGGCCACGAGGAATCGATTGGCGCCGGTTTTGAAGCGCTACGGTCGAGCAGTTCGGAGTTACAGATAGGATATTTTCAAACTTTATTAGTTCGCCGTAATGGCTACTTAAATTTTCAAGCGGTAACGTGCTGCCATCTATAGCCAATATGGAGAACTAATAAAGTTTTATGTTTATGCTGTTATAGGTTTATAATATGTTTCTTATGTATGTATATATGTTTGGTTTTTCTAAATAAATTTGTCAAAAATATTGAACTTCAACACACTTCAATCTTTACCTTTACTTTACCTTTGTATAGAATAGTTCCCTTTCCAAACTCTAACTTTGTTTAGAATAGTTTACAATGGAGCACTTTAACCGGTTATCTTTTCATCAATGGTTTCACACATTTTCTTATGGCATGTATTGTTTTGATAAATCACAATTGAAAATTTAAATCTTCGAGTTAGCTTCGATACCTGTTTTCTCCGAGCGGAGCTCGGTCACCCGCTGGTTCTTGCAGAAATCGACAACTTTTTGACAAATTAATTAATTTTGGTTTTATATAGGAGAAAAAATTTCTCTTATATAAGATTTAGCATGATAAAAATTTAACAATAAAAACCGTCAGTGGCGAAGCGTATAGATCGCTGGGGAAAAATTTCTTTTGCCGCTTAATATTGTGATTCTGTCTTATGTATATACATATTTATATTAATTGTTATTATTTAATAAAAAGTAAATAACATCAAATTTTCTTTGTTGACTTAAGCAAAAATTGACTTACAAAATTTTTTTATACTACTTGTTTTGAAGAAACTTATTATTTTTTACTTGTGTCCTTACCATTCGAATATTTCTCCAAGTTTTAAAATTCTTTTATTCATTGCAATTTTTTTTTTGTGGAACTTCAAAATGAACCATTGATTCCATTTCATAAATCTATATAAAAAAATGAATGTGTTGTGTGTATGTCTCTTGTGCCTTCCTAAACCGTACCTCCAATTGCGATGAAACTTGCTCAGCTTATTGCTTACACCTACGGGATGTTTATAGGGATAGTACAGTTATCTAAAATTTAAAAAAAAAATCGAATTTCTCTATTTACCAAGGATTAATCAGCAAATAGCTCGCCTTGGGGACAATAGGTTCTGTAGAAATGCCAGCACCAAGTTACAGGTTAATATTTTGTAGCTCTAGTACGCCAATGTCATGCAAGTCATTCTCAGAGGTAAGAGCCTTATTACAGATTATGCGAGAAAGTTTTGGGGAGGCCAACCCTGGGGTTTTTAAATTTTAACTACATTTTAGCCTTTTTCACAGCAACTACCAAAAACATTGTAGTACAAATAATTTGCACCATCTTAATTGTCAAAAATTATTTTTTATTGATTATATTTACGATTTTATGGCATAAACACATTTTTCTATCTATCCTTATAATAAAGCTCAATGTTTGTGTTCGTGTGTGTGTGTTGGCTCTCTACAGGCCAGACCTTTGGACTTACAGCTACCAAATTTGGTACATGTTTACCTTGGAGGTTGGGAGTGTGCACCTCGGAGCCCTTTTTTCGAATTTTTTATTAGAATTTGAATTAAAATTTAAGCGAAATTTCGACGTTTTTCCACTATAACTTTCGAAAATATAATCTCACAAACATGATTTTTACATTAATTTAAAGATTAAAAAATTAGTTTTCTAATGGTGCCAGTGTTTTAATGTATAACTTAAGCTTCTATCTTTAACGAATTTTTAAAGAAATATTTTAACCATGTTTTTTTAGCGCGTGATTGGATAAAATAAAAGAAAATAATGACGGAAGTTCAAATAAAAAATAAACTATCATCGCAAATCAAATCTAAAGAAATGCAACTTTTAGCACGTGACTGGATAAAATAAAAGAAATATAAAATGTGACATTTTCTAAAAAAATAAATGCAAAGCAAAGGTTTCTATGATCATTCGCAACATCTAAATAATTTATTCGATATTTTTTTCCCTTTTTCGCTTTCTTTTAAAAAAACATATTTAATTTTTTGGCAACATCACCGAAAAAAACATTTTTAATATTTTGGAAGTATAACCGATAAATTATTAGGGCATTAAACTCAAAAAGTTTTTCCGAATAAAGTTACCAACTCTTTGACTACTAATAACTGAATCTTTTAACTTTAACTATTTCTTTAATTTTATACTGATTTTAAAGAAAAAATAACATATATTTTTTATCTATACTAATAATAAAGCTCAATGTGCGTGTGTTGGTGCTCTATAAGTCAGACCATGGGATCTACAGCTACCAAATTTGGTACATGTATACTTTGGGGGTCGGGAATGTGCACCTAGGAGCCCTTTTTCGAATTTTTAAATTGGAATTTGAATAAATTAAAAATTAAGCGAAATTTCAACATTTTTCGGTTATAACTTCCGAAAATATTATTGCACAAACATGATTTTTACATCAAGTTAAACATTAAAAAAACTAACTTTCTAATGGTATCAGTGTTTTAACATATAACTTAAACTTCTATTTTAAACGAATTGTTAAAGAAATGTTTTAACCATATTTTCAAAAATATATTTCAGATAAAACAATAAAATTTAATCGGCAAGAGAACGTCAAAGGGGAAAAATTAGGTTTTATCACCGTGTTGCCATCATTTTGACGGAAGTTCAAATTTAAAAAAAAATCAACTATTACTGCAAATTAAAAGAAATGTAACTTTAAGCACGTAACTGGATAAAATAAAATGAATATAAAATGTGATATTTTCTTTAAGAAATGCAAGGCAAAGAATTCTATGATCGTTTGCAATATTTAAATCATCAATTCAATAAATTATCTTTATTTATGCAGGATTGAATTCATACAGCATATGCATTTGAATTCCGGTTCAATGGCCAATTTGTAAAATATTATTAATACGCATATATATTGTTTAATATTATTAATTTGATCTAAATGAAGTAAATAATTACATTTTATATAGCTTGAGTCAAACAATGCATTTAGGAATAATGAGTTTTAAATTTCTTTATACTTTGCTCTGTAAGCCATATTTTACAAAATAATTTGATTAATATTTTAAATAAAAGTTATTACACCAATCATTTTTCTAAATAAATAATTAAAATTGACTGATTTATAAAATTAAAGAATATTATCAGGAAAACGCGTTCTTTTAGAACTTTCCGTCCATCATCTTAAGGAAAATATTAATTTCAGGCCAATCAATGCCAGGAATTACTTCAAAGCTAATGAATATGCGATTTAATTGAAACTTTTAGAATCCATAACTCATGACGAATCAGCTGGTCGCCAAAGGCGGTTAGTCTTTAATAAATTTTAAAAGAAAATATTTTCATCTCATTTCCTTAAATTAAATTTGAGAATTTTGAATGAATGTTAAACGAGTCACGAGATAAAATAAAGAGTGTCTTTCATTACCAAATCTAAAAGAAAATCAAGTTTTACAATTCTGAAAGAATACACAAATCTAATATATGAAAATAAATTTTTATTTGTTCGTATTTTATATGTTGTCGTACCGGTCGTCCCATTTCGATAAAACATTGCCAATTATTGATTAATTACATTTAATATTATTTTTTTGGAGGCAGCAACGCGCCGGATACCAATTAAATTTATTAATCCTTTGTGCTTGAAAAAGTAATGTATAATTATTTATATATTACAGGACTTATTTAGTGCACTAAAAATAAATGTGTATAATTATTTTGTCAGTTTCACGAAAAATTAATCTCAATTTTCTTACCATTCTGTAGATGTTTACAGCAATTAAAATTAATCCAATGAGAGTGACCACTTCGAAACTTTCTAGCAAATCCTTGAATAAAGATATTATACCAGAGAATGTCTTGCATGGAAATGGACTTATATAACGAAATATTAACTTTTGGCGTGAATTTAGCCTTTTTAAACGGTAGGATTCTTGGCGAGCGCTTTTGGCGATGAATGTCTATATATGTTAAAGGTATTAAAAATTCTAATTTCGGTTTTAGACGCATTTTTCTGATTGAAACAAAACTGATTGAAACAAAAATTTCATACTGAACTACAATTGCAGTCCCTAAATCACAGGCAAGATTTGTTATATTTAAGTAACTGAGTGTTTGAATTATTATTTTTACAAGTTTCTGCAAGTAAAGACGGATAACTCTCTGGATTTGGTTAAAAATTCGACTAGTGTTTACACTAAAGTTTACCCGACTAGTGTTTACAATGCATGTATGCATTGAATTTCATCTCTTCGTTCTGTAGCATCATATTATCTTGTATCCGGATTGAAAAACTTCGAAAGAACGAGTTTAGTACAAAATTTATGTGAAATCTAAGGATTTACATTAAGAAGATCGCATACCAAATTTTATCGTTCTGACTCAAAACATTTGTGAGTTTTAATTTTTGTCACAGATGGATAAACATGCATCTTCCAAAAAGGCTACAATTCATGAACGTTTAAAGCATGGAAATTCGTCAAAATATCGAGTTCGAATTTTTTTATGTTTACAATAATTTCTCTATGCTTCGTATACGAGACAGTAAAGATAAATAAATACAACGTACAAGTTTTTAATTTTAGTTTAGTTACATTAACACCCCGTTGTAAAGCAACACTTGGGCCTTTTTGGGACGGACCTCTTTATTTCAAACCACGATCAGATGACGAGGAAGACATCTGAGCTGGTATCCTTGATTCAGTACCCCCAGAGGTATCGCTTTGTTATGGGAACTTGGAGGAATTTGAATTCACGACCTATTTAACATGTCCCAACTACCATGAGTAAACACGGCGGTCTTTGGCCAAATCGGGGACAGAACTCGCTACCTTTCAGTTACGAGACGGATACTCTACCAACCAGGCTACCGCGTCATAATAGGAGTAATCACATAATTATTGAAATGCACTTTAGAATTTAGTTTATTTATATTAAGTTCCTGTTTCAAAGCAACACGAGGGCTATTTTGGGACGGACCTCGTCATTTTGAACCGAGGTCCGATGACGATGATGACACTTTAGCTGGCACCACCTCTCCACACCAGCGGAAGGACATTTGACCTGACAGATTGTACGTGGAAGAGACCCCGTACATGATGGTTCTTCTGTGGAATCGAGTCTCGAAGCTGAAACCCTCCTATTCCAGCTAGCCACCCTGGCCCATAAAACATCCAAATGATGCACCGTCTTGAATTAGTAGAGTAAATACATTAAAAGAGGTCTAACAAACCTAAAAAAAAAGAAGAAATACTTACCACCGTTTGAACAGTCGACGGTTATCGTGATTGAGTTTTTCTTCAGGTAATTTTTCAGCGAAGTAAAATGAAACATCTGACTCATGATTTCACCATAAATTGAAGCGGAAGACACCATTTGTAGAGTAAAAGGTTTATCCGATACAGAATAATTCGTCGCTCCCTTCCCTTCAAAATCGATGCTGAGATTCTCGCAAGTGTGGTAACTTTCCAAGGTGCGAGCTATCTTGTTAGCCTTGTCTAGAATTTCTTTGCGCATCCGAACTACGAAAAGAAAAAGGTTGTTGCTAATTTTTTTTTCATATTTTCACAATGAAAAGGAGAATTAATAAAATGTTTGAGCATAGAAAAAGTTTGAAAAATGCCATTGGTAATGGTCACTCCAAAACTTTCTCGCAAATTCTATAATGCCGCATTGAAACAAAACATTACCGCGTCTGCATAGCTGAATGGTTATGACGCTGGACTCATAGTTCAGGAGATCATGTATTAGAATCCTAATAGACTTAAAATTTAAATATTTTTACTTGATTTCGTGTTCCAGAAGATTCTGGACCTTTCTCTAATTTACCAGAGAAGTGCTCTGCACTTTTCTTACTGTCTCCAGAAAGGTATTCCGGAAGTTTCCCTACTCTTACGAAAACTGATGATCTCTCAGTCATAGGGTTCTTAGGTCAGAGTTGAGCTAATAAATGAATTTAACTCTACTTCTTGTGTCTTCTCGAGTTCTATCTACGTGACAATAATAAAGGTGTTATCCCAGAGAATGCCTTGAAAAATAGTTACGAAAATTAAATAATATAAGTTAAAGTTTTATAACTAGAATTTATCACTTTTATTAGATTTATCTTTTCTTCTTTCGGGAGGTTTTTGGAGATTAATCTTCAGTATGTTACCAACCCTTCTAGTGCTTATCCAACAATGTTGGCGATCAATCCATTTTCCATTGCATATCTCGTTTTTTGTAGTTTAGATTATTTATTTTTACAATTGCAGATTCTTATTACATCATATTATATTATGTGTATCATATAATATCAGTTCACTCCGTTTGAAAAATATTTGGATTTATTTGCAAACAACGCATCTAAATAGGGATTTTAAAAATTTAACGAGTCAGATAAGGTTAATAATGCTCTAAAATTGAATTTAAATTTCAGACAGATTTTTTTCAACCAGCAAAATTTGACGCAAAACTATTTGCAGTTGCCGAACTCCATATCAGATTTGTTCCATCTATATAATAAAGAGAGCTTGATAAAGGAGATTCGATACATAATGTCGTTATTTTGCTATAAGTTTAATAAATAGACACTTTTTGAACTTTGGGCCAAAGCCAATAAAGTATTTATTGTCTGTTGGAAAAAAAGTAAACGTGATTATTCAAAAACGCAATGACTAAAATATATTAAACTAGACGCCTTTGGCGACCAGCTGGTTCGCCAAGAGTAATGGGGTCTAAAATTTTCAATTAAATACTTATGTGCCTTGCTCTCTTTATAATTTCTCTGCCAGATATACTTAAACTTCGAAAGTCACGTAACACTGATTTACTAAATTAATGATATAGATGTTGCAAACGATCATAGAAACCTTTGTATTGTATTTCTTTTTTAGAAAACATAACATTTAATATTTATTTAATTTCATCCAATCACATGGTGAATGTTACATTTTTTTCGATTAAATTTTCAGTCATAGTTAATTTATTTTTTAATTTGAACTTCTGTCAGTATGATTTCAACAGTTTAATAAAAGCTATTTTTTTTCCCTTTGCTCGTTCATTATTTATTTTAGAAAAAGTCACATATTATATTTCTCTTATTTTATCCAGTCACGTGCTAAAAGTTGCATTTCTTTAGATTTAATTTGCAATGATAATTGTTTTTTTTAGTTTGAACTTCCGTCAATAGGATGGCAACACGCTGATAAAACCTAATTTTTCCCCCTTGACGTGCTCGTGCAGATTAAATTTTATAGTTTTGCCCGAAATATATTGTTGTAAAACATGGTTACAATATTTCTTTAAAAATTCGTTAAAAATAGAAGCTTAAGTTATACATTAAAACACTAATACCATTAGAAAGCTAATTTTTTAATCTTTAAATTGATGTAAAAATCATGTTTGTGCGATAATATTTTCGGAAGTTATAGCGGAAAATCATTGAAATTTCGCTTAAATTTTAATTAATTCAGATTCTAATTAAAAATTCGAAAAAAGGGCTCCGAATTGCACATTCCCGACCTCCAAGGTATACATGTACCAAATTTGGTAACTGTAGGTCCAACGGTCTGGTCTGTAGAGCGCCAACACACACACACACACATTGAGCTTTATTATAAGTATAGATTAGGTAGGAGATATTGTGACAGCAAGTGCAATTTTGCGTCAAAACGTAGTTTCAATAGATTAAGAGAAGCGCAAATTGAATTTTCGGATATCAAACCAGAAAACAATAACCAAAAAGTCGCCAACGATATGGTAAATTCAATAAAAATAAATTCACGCCAAAAGTTAATATGTTGAAGCTATTATATCCTATTGCCATGCAGAGTCTAGCATGCCAAGTTTATTAGAGAGTATGTGTGATAGTTTTAGGGAGAACACTCCAACGGGTTTTAAAACTTCAAAATAATTTTTCAAATTTGAAATTAATTAAAAAATTTCTTTACTTCCAGGCGGACTCAAAACCTTCATGCCTAGATACTCCTTTGGAGGATGATGACCGCCGGTGAAGATGATGGCTAAATGACCATGTCCTGCTCTCATTAGGCATCCTGTGGCGCTTGACGAAGAGTGCTTGTCCACCAAGACTCTGCGCACCTATTTATGAAAATTTCCTTTAGAGTGGAAAACTCTACTTCTTTTTCTTTTTTATTACTGCAATAGAATTCCAACGAATATGGGAGATATCTTTCTTATGAAAAAATTCTGGTTATAATGGAACAGAACTGACAACAAGTCTTCTGCTAAAACAAAATTATTGAAACTTCATGTTTGTTTCTATTTACGAAAAATCCCTTTAGAATGAAAAACTCTACTACTTTTTCGTTGTTAGGGATGCAGCAGAATTCCAACGAATATGGATAATATCTTTATTAGAAAAAAATGTTTGTTCTTATGAAACAGAACTAACATCAAGCCTTTTGCTAAAATAAAAAATGAAGCTTTTATAACAAAGAATGGTCATTTTTCTATATCATCCTGCAATTTAGGAAATCTATACATAATGCAAAGTCTCCTGAAAAAGTCTGTATGTTTGAAAGAGAAAAAATCATATAAGTACTTAATTGGTATTGTAGATGTTTGTACCATTTTGTAAGGCACTCATTGGGGAAGGTTTTAATATATTGAACTCGTATCAAAATAAAAAAGGAGTTCTATAATTGCGATTTTAATTATTTTCCTACTACGATTCACGCTTGCTTAAAACAAACTTGTTTGTACTTATGAGGGCACCCTTAACTATATTTTTACCGCCATAGGGATATTTTGTACGACTTACTGAATTTCCTGCTAAAACTCGAGCTGCTCTTTCCATCGCTTCTCTGCTGCGATATCTTCCATCGCTGCTCAAAATAACAATGGCAGTTTGGATGTCAACAGCACAGAGCAGAGCTTGCGTTGCATGTTCCACAAAGTGAGGAGCACAAAAGATATCAGTATTTCTCCTCAAAAATATGTTAGACAGCAGGTGCTCAGAAAATTCCTCTGTAGGAACGATTTTTGATCGAAGATCCACAGAAGTCATTTATAAATATTTCGGAAATCAAGTATACATCATCATAAACAACTATCCTCTGAACTATGAAATCTAATAAACAAAATTTTCAGTGAAGTTTAGATGATTACACACACCTTTTTTCAGTGTTTTTTATTTTATTCAGAAACTCTTGCTCAGTTTGTGGTATAAAGCTTGTGGCGTTGGCAACAAGAGCTCTTATAGCTCAAGTGCATTCTACTTTTGGCTTTGGCAACAGCAGGGAATTATTATTTTAGAATAACTGGCTAATGGGATTTTGTAAATGTTATCATTTTCTATTTAATTTTTCTGCAGCTCAAACTTTGAATTTAGTAAATCATTGATATTATTTCATTAATTATTTAAAGTGCTTTAAGAATTATTAATTAAATATTTTTAAGGGATAAAGTTGTGTGTTATTCTCCATCGCTAAAAGTTTAACTCTCCACGTCAATAAATTTCAACTTTTCCCTTGCTTATCTCTTTAGATGGTAAATTACTTCCTGCGAACTCCTCATAGCATTATAGAAAATCGACAAATCCTGAGCCTAATTTTATTCTTCTTTATACAGAAAATTGCGTATTTTTGAATATTTTAAATTCAGTTATTCTGAAGTGGATATTCTATGTTAATTTGTTTTCTCATAATAAAGTTCTAATTCTTTAAATAAACAAAATTAAACTCAATGGCTTAAGAGAAGAACACAACTGATTTTCTTTTATTAAATCAGTAATCTGGGATATGGATTGTTGCTAGGCAACCAACATTGCCATCTTGCAAAAATTAAAATTTACAGAAATTAAAAATATGATTTATAAAAAAAGAAAACGCAGAAGGCGCTACAATTCTCTCATTTTCATAATTACTAAACTAAAAGTACGAATTCTAAATCTGTAAGATGATAAACATCTCTGTCAGCCAGTTAAAATATTGCGTTTCGACTTTTTTTCCTATTTAATCAGGCATTTACTTACAGCATGTAGCTACGCCTACTGTATAAAAAGTTTTAAATTAAAATTGTTTTTTCCCAAAACTGTTTTTCCAATGATCGTGTTCGAAAAATGTTTGTCCTCTTCAATAAAAATTAAGATCCTATTTGCACAGAATTTTTTAAATAAAAAACAAGAAATACACATTTATTTGACTCAAAATAAGAAAAAAATGCACTTTTCAATAAGTGTTTTTTACAGGATGTGATATACAGGTGTTTTTTTTGAATGGACAGTATTCAGATACCTCTTTAGCTTCAGCCACAAAGCCCCCAAATTTTGTACGGGGCTATTGGCAACGTGAGAAAAAGGAGTCCATTAAAAAAATCAGTTCTAAAAGCTTCCAATAGGTAAAAAAGTGGCGATCTTTATCTAAATTTAACTGCACGATAAAAGTTAAAAATGCTACACTAAACAGATAAATGAATAACAAAGAATTAATTTTCCCACAAATGTACTTTATTCGAAAAAATAGCTTCTGCTGCTGCTTCTTATGGCACTTGCCATTGGACAAGCCCGCTGTTACGAAGACTGAAATTTAAGCCGATAGGGTGCGTCATTTGTTTTAGTAGTGCCAACTAGGCCCAAAAGTAGAACTTTGCCACTCATGCATCACACATTCGCTTGCACAACCCGTTTTTACAGGAGGGCGCATTCATACATTTCACAGATAGAACAGGAGAAGAACCATGCCCGAACCAAGGACATCCAGATCACAGGGAAGATATGCTACTCCTATGCCGGGAAGCCGGCAAAATAATTTCTGTAAATGTTGCATATAAAAAAGTAATAATAAAAAGGGTAGATTCTATTCGACTTCCTTTTTATTCTTTGTTCTTATTCAACAGAATCGCTTTCCTTCTTAAGATATCGGCTATTTTCAATATGATCTCCATTTTCGTAGACTAAGCATTGCATTCTGTACTACTATTGAAGCACTAACATCTAGTTGTCGGGTAACTCCACTTTTTTGTCTGTCTGATGCCTCTTGGTCATGCCAAGTCGAATGACAGCAGCTCTTTCGAGGCAAGGCAGAAGTGTGCGCCTTTCGTTGTTAACGAGCACCGTTAAGGTCAAACACACACGACACAACTCTCTTCAGGGGGCAGTCGAACTCTTTCATCCATCCACAAGTCAGAATTCAGATCCCTGATTCAGTACCCCCAGATGTATGGGAGCTTGGCGGACTTTGCAGTCAATGTGTCCCAACTGCCATTAGCCTATAGGGCGGTCTTTGTCCCAAAAAAGGACAGAACTCGGTACGTTTCGGTTACGAGACGGACGCTCTCCCAACCAGGCTACCGTGGCCCCACTCTATTTGTTCTACTATTACCATCAGTGCCCGTCTTGATTTCTTTCAACAATCGCAGTAACACCATCTGTAATCTCAACCTCTGCCAAGCCGAGTTGCGAGAGAAAATGTTTTTCCAAATTTTTTAATCATTGCTTTCACGGCATTGACTCATAGAATTCCTTTACGTAAATTGTTTCGATTTTTAAATCCGTGAAGAATGGCAGCTTCATTGGATTGATAAAAGAGCTTCCCAAGTAATGTATGCTATGCTAGAATGAGACACATTTTGCAAATCAAATGATACTTGAAATGATTTTCAATTCCCCGCTTCTTTTTTATAACTCAAAAGACTGGTGCTGTCGTGGGAGCCAATTTGCTCTAGACATTAACGTAATTAATTTTGACTCACATCTCACATCGGAACTGGCCAACTCCATGATATCGAAAAAAGATTTGATTATAATAAACATAAACCTTCTCAGCCAAAACACAACTTTTTCCTTTTTTATTCTTTGGAATTCTGAATTCGTTTTCATAAAACAATCGTTTAAAAATTAATAACCCGGATATTACAGACGAAAATTATCTATTCTTTCAGAACAAATATTTCTTATGCTTCTTAAAGAATACCACTTCTTTGAGGTCTGATTAAAGACAATTTATTTACAAAAAATACAATAATACTAAACAAATTAAATATACATGAAGTAATCAAAACTTTAAAAGTAACAAAAGTTGGTTTTGCCACCACTTTTTAAAATACAAATTTACAATAATAAATAAAGAAACTAAAATCGTTCCGCTGTGGACAGCCACCACAGCGCTGGTGTCTACTACGTCATCGGTATTTTATATTTTGTAATTTTTTACCATGTTTAATGCTTCAGGGAAAATGAACTAAAATTTATTTATTGACTCAGTGTTTTGAGTTTGTGGTGTTGGCAACAGGGGTTTTTACAGCTCAAGGGCATTCTACTTTTGGCGTTGGCATCAGCAAGAAATTATTATTATTTTAGAATAACTGGCTATTGGAACTTGACAAATGTTATCTTTTTTCTATTTAATTTTGCTGCTGTTAAAACTTCGAGTTTAGTAAATCATTTATATGCATTCATATTATTTCATCAAATATTTAAAGTGCTTTAAGAATTATTAATTAAATATTTATTTTTTTTAATGGATGAAGTGTATTCAAGTTTTTAATGGATTTATCGGGTCGATCTTATTTTAGCCCACCTTTGGCGACTTTTTCAAAATCTCGCCAAATAATCAGCGATAATGCTTCTAAAATGGCAACCCTGACAACATCTGAAGAAAATACTTCAAATGCTTTCAATTTGGCAAGATTTTGAAAAATTGGCACGATTTTGAAAAAGTCGCCAGAGGTGGGCTAAAATAGGATTTTACTGGATTTATCGGAACTACTTTGATATACACCCCCAAATCGGAAATTTGGCGACTTTTTTTCTTGCCAAGCAAAGTATTTGTTTTTGGTGCCGCTTTTTCCACGCCAAGATAATACAATGAATACATAATAATACAATGAATACATAATAATACAA
>JAPMOQ010021343.1:306222-320639 GCA_026543055.1 Argiope trifasciata | reverse complement strand
TAATATCTTTAGATATTCATTCGTTTTCTAAAACGTAACGGCTAATCTCTATCAAAGCACTTTTCGTTAACCAATATTTGAGTAAGACATATTAAGACCATTACGAGAAGAATAATATCTATAAACTTCTTTCTATTTCTTTTTCCTCAATTATGTCATGCTTTCACTTGTCACGTTATTGGTGTAGATTACATGCTCTGTCTATTACTATCTTGTCAATAGATACTTTTAACTTCAAGAGAAATACATCCATTCAATCTGAAAATGCTTACTCCTTTTCCATTTTCAATATAAATAAATAAAAAACTCATATTGCTGTAAGTCGTATCACAAACTCTTTGACTCGCCCGAAGGCACACGTACTGAATGACCTTAGGAAGCCATAACAGCAACACTGGCGGGACTATGGTTGACTTCTAAGGGCCATCACAGCCCACGGTACAGCCATTCCTGAAGGAAGTACATTCTTCTGAAGAGAAAATCATTTATATTTTCTTTCTCTTTAAAATTTGGAAAAATTTGAATGAGCTACTTTATTCAATAAAAATAATGCAGGATATTTTCTCTCTTGATTTTTTCTTGTATATTTTCGCATAAAAATATTGTTTATATTTCTTTTTATTAGTAACTAACCGCCTTTGGCGACCAGCTGGTTCGCCATGAGTAATGGGTTCTAAAATTTTCAGTTAAATCACATATTCATTAGCCTTGAAGTAATTCCAGTTATCAATTGGCCTGAAATTAATATTTTCTTTAAGATGATGGACTAGAAGTTCTAAAAGAAAGCGTTTTTCTAATAATATTCTTTTAATTTTATAAATCAGTCAGTTTTAAGGATTGATTTAGAAAATTGATTGATGTAGCAACTTTTATTTAAAATATTAACAAAAATATTTTGTAAAAGTATGCCTTACAGAGCAAAGTATGAAAAAATCTTAAATTCATTATTCATAAATGCATTGTTTGACTCAAACTACATAAAATGTAATTATTTACTTTATTTAGATCAAATTTATAGTATTAAACAATATTTATGCCTATTAATAATATATTTACAAATTGGCCATTGGAAAGGAATTTGAATGCATATCCTGTATAAATTCAATCCTGTATAAATAAAGATAATTTGTTCAATTAATGATTTAAATATTGGAAACGATCATAGAATACTTTGCCTTGCATTCTTTAAAGAAAATATCACATTTTATATTTATTTTATTTTATCCAGTTACGTGCTAAAAGTTGTATTTCTTCAGATTTAATTTGCAATGATAGTTTTTTTTTTTTTTTTTAATTTGAACTTCCGTCAAACTGATGGCAACACGGTGATAAAACCTAATTTTTTCCCTTTGACGTGCTTTTGCAGATTTTATATAAATCTTAGCTTTGTATTTATTTTTTTTAGAAACTATCACATTTTATAATGAAAAAAAATATTGAATTAATGAAACAGATATTGCAAACGATAATAGAAATATGCAATTAAGTCGGGATTCCAATGCATATCCTGTCTAAATTCGATCAGGTTTACCGTAAATAAACATTTGTTGAATAAATGATTTGGATATTACAAACGGTTATAGAAACCATAGAGCTGATATATTAGTATTCCAGCTCTATGATAGAAACCTTTGCTTTGCATTTATTTTTTTAGAAAATATCACATTTTATGTTTTTTTTATTTTATCCAGTCACGTGCTAAAAGTATCATTTCTTTAGACTTGATTTACGATGATGGTTTTTTTTTTTGAACTTCCGGCATTCTTTTATTTTATCCAGTCACGTGCTAAAAACATGGTTAAAATATTTCTTTAAAAATTCGTTAAAAATAGAAGCTTACATTATAAATTAAAAAAACTGATATCGTTAGAAAGCTAATTTTTTAATCTTTAAATTGATATCAAAATCATGTTTGTGCAATAATATTTTCGGAAGTTATAGCGGAAAAACGTCAAAATTTCGCTTAAATTTTAATTAATTCAAATTCTAATTAAAATTTCGAAAAAAGGGCTCCGAGGTGCACATTCCGAACCTCCAAGGTATGCATGTACGAAATTTGGTAGCTGTAGGTCCAACGGTCTGGCCTGTAGAGCGCCAACACACACTCACACACACATTGAGCTTTATTATAAGTATAGATATAGATGAAATGTTAAAATTAAACTCACTATTAGATTTTAAAATCGTGAATGTTCTTGCACCACTTTCTTACACAATTCTAAGTAAGAATAATTTTTACAATATCTGGACACATGTGGTTGCAACTATTTGCCACGCAATTAATTATTCTTTATAGACATTAAAAAAAATTTCGGCGTCCTGGCCTAGGGGTAGTGCGTCCTCCTCATGATCTAGGCGTCCTGGTTCACAAAAGCATCGTGTTGCTTTAAACGGGACGTTAATTTAACTAAACTAAACTAAAATAAAAAATAGTCAATTTAAAATAGTCACACGGTGACATCAATAAAATTTGCTTTTATTAGAAGCAGACATTATTAGAAAATTACCTTTTCCCCTGGTAGCACAAAACTCTTTTTATTCTATTACCCAAAATTACATGGACGAAATTTTTGAAAAATTACAGTATTTTCTCAATGTTTAACTTCATATATCAGAACATAACATCCGATACCCTTATTATTATAAATTTATTGGTGGTCAACAGCCTGCTTGAATTGATCTTAAATGTGTTAAGTCTTTTGAGGATAAGCAGCAATAACAAAAACATCAGAATATAAAAGGAAACATAATGTATTGTATTTGAATTGTCAGTAAATTTAAAGATGCTGTTATTGCATGTGCATTAAAAAGGCATTTTTTTCTTATTTCCATCATTTTTCATTATTTAGCATGTAATTAATGAATCTTTATAAAAATAAGAATCTTGAAATCGAATTTTCTCGAATTTATTCGGTATCACACGTGTTGAATCAAAATTAAATTGAATCAATTGATTAATTGATAATATGGAAATATGAATCGATTATATTGTCATCGATTGAATCGTCGATTATATTGTCATCAGGAAGCACTTTAAAAGTGGATTACAAAAGTACCATTTTTGATGGAATGAAGAATTCCAATTTTAATAAAAGAAAATTAGCAAAATTCACTTTTACTATTTGATTCTAATTCCTACATTTTGCGTCCTTGTAGTAAGATTTCAGTTGGAAGAAGCCGAGCAAAATTCACTTTTATTATTTGATTCTAATTCGTAAATTTTTCGTCTTGTAGTATGATTTCAGTTGGAAGAAGCTATGGGCCTTCAGCGGTCCTGGTTTCTTGATGAGCATTGCCTACCTGGACCCGGGCAACATCGAAGCGGATCTCAAAGCCGGAACCGAGGCCAAGTATGCGCTGCTATGGATCCTCATGTGGGCCACCATTCTTGGACTTTTCATCCAGAGGTTGGCGGCCCGACTGGGAGCCGTCACCGGCGAGGACTTGGCCGAAACGTGCCGAAGACGGTTCACTCCTCTCCCCAGGTACACGCTGTGGATCATGCTGGAGATCACCATCATAGCAGCGGACATGCAAGAGGTCATCGGAACGGCCATAGCTCTGTACTTACTCTCCAGTAAAAAGTAAGCATCAGGTCCTTCCATATTATGACTTAATTTGTTTGTAGTATACTGAGAAATAGTGCTTTCAAGAGGTCAAGACGGAGAACGGGTTAACATGCATTCGCCTTCATTACTTCCTTCAGTTCTCTAGATCTCACGCTTAGAATTTGATGAATCCTAGCTAGAAGTTAGAAAAGAGTGTGTGCGCGTGTGTGTGTGATTTCATTCTTTCATAAAAGATGAGAACCTCTTTAACAACTATCAACCTTCATAATTTTAAGGAAACATACAATTTTTTATCTTTTTTTCATATTTTTTGTTAACCCATGACAAGCGTAACACTAAGGATAGAACAGATAAGAAAAAGCGGAGAAATGAGAATTTGAGAAAATATTTTGAACTTACACTGATCTAAAAAAAAATCCCAACACTAGGAAGGAGCTGTGCTAGATAAACGAAATTTGGTAGACGTGTTTATGCATCTGAAATATGACGTCGATTCAAATTTCGAGCAACGCGCGTAAGTGTATCGCTAGTAGCGACACTGTGAACATGCAAATGAGGTTTGCTTTAAATAGGCTCTGTAAGGTTCGTGATCGTTATTTACAGTTGAGATTTGACGTAGTGGGTTAATGTTAGTCAAGGATGCCTCTGAAAAGACGAAGAAGCCATTATGAACAGCTCACTGAGTTTGAACGAGGTCGTGTTGTAGGGCTACGAGAAGGTGGGTTTTCTTTCCGCGATATTGCTGAAAGACTTGGCAGGAATGTATCCACTGTGCATGAGTATTGGCGGCAGTGGTTAAGGGAAGGTACTGCCTCAAGAAGACTAGGTTACGGGTGACCACGTGGTACTACTGAGAGGGAAGACCGTCGTATTCGGCATGTGGCTGTGGCTAATCGTACTGCGTCTGCAGCTGAAATTCGAGCAGTTGGCACCACAGTGACATAACGAACTGTTACAAATCGGTTACTTCAAGGAAGCTCCGAACCAGAAGCCCTGTACAGTGCATTCCACTGACTCCAAACCACTGCCGTTTGCGACGTGAGTGGTGTCAAGCTAGAGCTCATTGGAGGACGAAGTGGAGATCTGTTGTGTTTTCTGATGAAAGCCGGTTCTGCCTTGGTCGCAGCGATAGCCGTTTGTTGATTAGAAGGAGGCCAGGTGAACGCCTGCTAGTGACCTGTCGGCGGCCTAGACACAAGGGCCTACTCAAGGAATTATGGTTTGGGGAGCAATTTCGTATGACAGCAGGAATACTCTTGTGGTTATCCCACGCACCCTGACTGCAAATTTGTACGTCAGTCTAGTGATACAACCTGTTGTGCTGCCATTCATGAACAGCATTCAAGGGGGTGTTTTCCAACAGGATAAAGCTCGCCCTCATACCGCTGTTGTAACCCAAAATGCTCTACAGAGTGTCGACATGTTGCCTTGGCCTGCTAGATCACCAGATCGTTCTCCAATCGAGCACGTATGGAACATCATTGGACGACAACTCCAGCGTCATCCACAACCTGCATTGACCACCCAAGTGCAACAGGCATGGAACTCCATCCCACAAACTGATATCCGACATCTGCACTACACAATGCAAAGAAAACAAAGTTCAAGAATCAGAATTATGAAACTTTACATGCAAAATGTTTTCAATGATTTCTGATAGATGGATATCTTGTACTAAAATCGTGCATCTGACTCGTTAATTGAATTACAGAATTTTTTATATTCGAATATGTATTTAATTTGAAGTGATAAACAATTTAAAAGACGAAATTCTGTTAAGTTTGAGGAAGGTATTCATTTTTTTGTGTGTGAAGTTGATGAAAAGAACAATAAAAAGGACATATATTCCTTACGTATTCTTTAAATAAAGTAAATATGACTAACTACACATCTAATAATGAGGCAAAAAATAAAAATAAAAGAGGATGAAAATTCCTAGTTGTTAGAGTAAAATTTTTCAAACAATTTAACTCTTTATTTACCGAATTATGTTGCCATCCATTTTTGAACTTCATATGTGCACCAGTAGTTTAATTTCCTTCGCAGACTAATCCCAGGAAACCCAAGAAATAAATTGTTATTAACAGAAATATCTTGATTAAATTTAATTATTCATTAAATATTTTAAATCCCTACTTTTATCCTATATTAACTCCATGTTATTTGGGTAACAATCTCCGTGTTCTTTAGAATACTATCAGCAAAATTAGTCATATATTAAAGATATAAGCTAGATTTAAATAGTACTTTCAATTACAGTCAGTACATACAGGGTGAACTGCATTAATATCATTAATTCTCTATTTTTAGCATGGATATGTGTGTAGCAACAGATAGACCTGTATTAACCCTTCTGAGGATCCCCAGGGGGCACCTCGAAATGAGGTTGAGATGCTTCCGGTATGGTGGCTGGATCTCGCCAACCTGGTGGGAACAATAATAAATGGGGAAATGACCCTCCCATCGATGGCAGGACGTACTCCCTATGGGGAGGGTTGTACCGCTGCCCGTGATGTTCATGAGGATTCAACCACATTTCCATAGGTGTTTTTAGAAAAATCAGATAATAAATATATAGAAAAAATGCATATATGCGTATATTATTGCCCATAACTTTTTTTCATCTCAAAATTTTTCTTCGATTTTGGCTCATTTCATTCATCGTTATATTCCATAGCTTGCGTGCAAAGAAAAAATGGGATTGATACATTATCATTTTGTGTAAAGTATTAACCATTTTGGTTGAATTTCATTACAATTTACTGCACATTTTCCTATTTCTCAAAATATCTTAGATTTTCAAATGTTTTTTATTTATCATGTTAATTATTCACAATAAATCTAAAAACCATAAATAATTTTTTTGAATCCAATTTTTCAGATTTTTTTCTTCGAACGTAATCGGATACCTTAACCCTTCTGGGATACATTAGAAAAAACAACATTAATTATGCGATGAAATTGGAAGGAAAATAAATTTGTGATCAATCATAGTATTTTAAGACTGGTACTCACTAAGATTTTTTTCCCAGGATTCCTATATGGGGCGGAGTTCTGCTGACTATATTTGACACTTTCACTTTTCTTTTCTTGGATAAATATGGACTTCGAAAACTGGAGGCCTTCTTTGCATTCCTCATCGCTGTAATGGCCGTCACATTTGGATACGAAGCAAGTACACTTTATATATTCTTTTAAAAAAAACCCTTAATCAGGGCACTATTTGTGAAGCATTGCCTTATTCTTCACAAATAGATTTGAATTAAAGTAAAAATTTGATTGTAAAAAATGCCAGCACAATTTTTAGTTTTTAAAAAAACCTTTCAAATTTTTTAAAAAATCTGTTTTATTTATATGTTTTAAAACAATTTAAAGCAAATATATATTTTAATTAATCCATATTATTAAGTTCGGGAATAAGTTCGTAGCGTTTTTTATCAAAAACTTTTTTTAAAGAAAATCAATAGGAATTACAATCGATTAACCGATTATGTATTCTCCGCTGTTCTTTCCGACCTCCACCCACTTCTCGACCGATTTGTCAATGCCGTTCCGCCAAAAATCCCCCAGTCTAGTTTTTAAGGCCCTCTTTATTGTCGAAGGTAGCACCCCTCACATAGTTCGACAGGGTACGAAAAAGATGGTAATCCGTCGGCGCAAGGTCTGGAGAGTATGGGGGTGCTGTAAGACCATCACTCAAGTTCTTGAAGTGCGACTTTGACGACTTGTGCAACATGGAGCTTGGCGTTGTAGTGAAAGAGTATGGTTTGGCCTTCTCGATGGGGTCTTTTCAATCGCGTAGTCTCTTTCATGCGGTGTAGCTGATCTATGTGGAGCCCCTTGGTGACCGTGACATTCCTTTCGAGCACTTCTCAGTACGCCATGCCCTCCCAGTCCCTCCCCCCCAAACGCAGATCATGTTCTTCTTTGAATGGAAGTCCGGCTTGACCATTTCCGTGCTGCAGACTTGCTTATGACACCTTCTCCATATTCGTTGCAAATGCACCGTACTGCTTAAGAAGCTTTTTGGCCTGGCGGTAAAACGAAGAAGAGCAAGTGCTGAAAATGTTGATTTTTACCTCCTGGATATTCCATTTCCAAGCCCTAAAAGTAATTAAAAATTAAATTACTCAAAAAGACGATTGGCACCGTCTTGTAGAAGAAACAGTTCTATCGAATGAATACCATACACTTTGTCAAACAGCAAAAAAGATTATTGTAAACAACGTAAATATAAAAACTCTACGAACTTATTCCCCAACCCAATAATTTTTAGTTGAAATTATTAAAATATATTTCTTTTTTCAGTTATTTTTTCTTTTTTCAAATTGGTCAGAACATTTCTATGCCAGAAAATATAGTGCATATTATTTATTTAACCAGCGGGTGACCGAGCTCCGCTCGGAGAAAACTGGTATCGAAGCTAACTCGAAGATTTGAATTTTCAATTGTGATTTATCAAAACAATACATGCCATAAGAAAATTTGTGAAACCATTGGTGAAAAGATAACCGGTTCAAGTGCTCCATTGTAAACTATTCTAAACAAAGTTAGAGTTTGGAAAGGGAACTATTCTATATAAAGGTAAAGTAAAGGTAAAGATTGAAGTGCGTTGAAGTTCAATATTTTTGACAAATTTATTTAGAAAAACCAAACATATATACATACATAAGAAACATATTATAAACCTATAACAGCATAAACATAAAAATTTATTAGTTCGCCATATTGGCTATAGATGGCAGCACGTTACCGCTTGAAAATTTAAGTAGCCATTATGGCGAACTAATAAAGTTTGAAAATATCCTATCTGTAACTCCGAACTGCTCGACCGTAGCGCTTCAAAACCGGCGCCAATCGATTGCTCGTGGTCAAAAACCCCAGACCCCCAAGTTTACCAGAGTTTATTAATTCTGGGGCGATTTTCGACTTGGCAACCATTCCTCGTATTATAGTATTAGATAAATAAATTTCTACGGAAATTTTTATCTTTCGTGTAATGGTCACATGAAGGGTGTTAAAATAGGTCAATCCAGCTGTAATTGAAATAAAATAAAATATATAATTTTTATTGTATTAAATTGTTGGGGGTTGACCATTCAAATAATGTCAAAGCTCAAGCTCTTGCACAAAATTTTGCGATATTATAAATCATTCAATATCTAACAATATTATACAATGCACAATTGTATATAATGTTGTATAATATTTGTGTACTATTAGAGGGTAACACGTAACTGCATATCGAACTTGATAACGAAGTCCCAGGTAGTACAGTCTGTCGCACAATATTCTTCAATATTGTACGATATTAAATCATATTAAACAATATTCTACAACATTAAATGATATTGCGAATATTGGTCAATGTGATACATTATTGTACAGTATTTGTGAGCTACTTGAAGTAGAGATGAAATTTGTTTTTTCATTTAAAAAAACGGCATTCATTTGAAATCAAAAGTTTAAAAATTATTGATTTTAAACTATAAAAAGAGTTTAAAATGGCTGAAGAGTAGATTTTTAAAAATAAAAATTGAAAGCATTTTCAATATTTAAGTTTTATTATTTTATTACTTTTTTAATGTAAGGCGAGCCCATGAAACTTATCTTAGAGCAGTGCTCCGCAACTTTTTCTCACCTACGACGCACCTTATTTCTTTCTAGAATTCCGCGGCACACCAAAAGCTAAAGTATATAGGTATTCATTGATACACAAACTTTACAATAAATGTTTGTTTTTTATTTGAAAAGTATACATACATAAAACCATAAAATATTTATTTCTACTTAGTCATAATAATTATTAATGTGATATCTGCGCTTGTTTCAATGAACACAAAAGTTTTATATTCGGCTCAATATTTGACACCATGACCGGAAGTTCTTGGTTAAGATCTTTTAAGCATGACCGCTTATCATTTTTAATTAATACAAGAATTGAAAAACTTTGCTCACATAAATATGTCGTCGAAAATGGATGTTAAGATTGCTTTGTAGGAAATGTGAGGATACTCTTTTTTAACGTAAATCCAGAAAACATCTCATGGAACTTCGTAGAAGTATAATTTTAATGTCATGTCATTATATAAATCAGTAAATTCCTCTCGAATTTGTAGAGGCAGTGCTTCCGTAGAATTTATAGCATCGGTCGCAAAAGGCGTAACAGTCATTTTGCTTTATCTATGATTAATTTGGTGGGCCTTGGTGTTTACACAACACACTATGCAGTTTTCAACTGTTCTCACCAAGGGACCATTGAATAATTATTTAGTTATAATAATTATTCTATAGTATATTTAGAAAAATAGACATTATTATGAAAAATAATTGTCATTGTGTATTAATTACATGATGAAATATTGTAAAATGTCAAATACAATGTATTTGACGGTGGCACACCTGTATCTGGTTCATGACACACCAGTGTGCAGCGGCACACCGGTTGCGAAGCACTGTCTTAGAGGGATAGCCTTTTATGAGAAAAACTGACATTTTAGATTTTCCGTCTCCTCTGGTGCTCGTTTCTGTGATATAGTGCCCTATTATACCTTAAAATCAACAAAAATACCATTCATTATTTTGTATTTCTTTTATGTTTGGTTAACAACTCTACTGGATCTTTTTCAAACATGCAGACTTATCTATTAGCTGTCTATGTCATCAGTTTCAATTGTACCAGAGCTATATTACACCACCAAAAAAAGCTCTTTTACCCATTTAGGGGGGGGGGGGTTGGAAAGGCGTAATTTTCTGAGAGCTTCTTTCTAAATAAATTCTAAGAAATACTGTCATCAACTGGATCAACTGAAATTTGGCATACCAAAAAACCCGACCAGAATTAATTAACCGACGTGGCGTTGTTTTTCTTCATCACAACGCGTGACCACATATTGCATGAGTCGTTAGAGAAGAGCTCCTACAGTCTGCCTGGGGAGTTTTACCGCTTCTTTCATACTTTCCATACCTCGCTCAATCTGATTATTACTTTTTCCTGTCCTTAAAAAAATTCTCTTCTTGATAATCGCTTTCAATCGATCAGCGAAATAAAAGAACACCTCGAGGATTATTTATAGTAAAAAACACTAAAACTTTGGAAAGAAGGCATCATGAGGCTTCTGAGAGATGGAAGAAATTAATAGTGCCAAAGGGTTCTTATATAAAAAAATTAATAATATCTTAAACAGTAAATGTTATGCATTCATTTCATATTAGAAATAAGAAATAAACTTATGGAACACCTTAATACAATATTTTTGCTACTTAATAACTCATCGATGCAAATTAGAACAACAACTGTCTACATATATAATAGCCAGAGGCCCCGGTGGCCTGGTGGTAAGGTCTCGGATTCAGGTTTGAGGTTCGAGACTCGATTCCAAAGAACCATCGTGTGAGAGGATCTCTTGCTCGTTAAATCTGACAGGCAAACTTCCTCCCTCCGGTTTGGTGTGGAGTGGAGACGGGGGTACCAGTTCAGGTGTCATCCTAGTCATCTGACCGTGGTTCAAAATGACGAGGTCCGTCCCAAAATAGCCCTGGTGTTGTTTTAAACAGGACGTTAATATAACTAAACTAAACTAATGCATAATAGTCTTAATGATTTTATAGAGCAACTATAAACTATGTCTATTTCAACTTGTTGTACAAATTCGAACTGCAATCCATAGCACAACAGCATTTCATAATACAATAATTATATATGCAAATAAAATGGCGATGTTTTCTGTGAAGTTTTGAAAAATTTAGAGCAAAATCTGCGCTTATAAATTCATTTTATAACTGTTTCAGTTTATAATCGCCTGATTTCATAAAATACAATACAATATAAACATCTTGCAACTGTGGTGCATTTTAAGTAGTAATTATTAATTTCCCCGTGAACTCATATCAGCTTAGCACAGCTGCTCGCTTTCTATTGCCAATAGCTAATGAATGACTGCAGCTGATATTCGATCAGCTGCATGCTCTGCGCTTCTAAGCATTTGAATACACTGCTCCGTGTTTGTTTTTTATAAGATGGTTCAGGAATATGAAGAGTACATAGAAATAATTATGCAATGCGAAGAATTCCAATGAAATATTCGATGCAATGAATAGCTCTTTAGAGATTAATTTATGTGATAACACGTTCTAAATACGGATTTCAAATGTTCGTCACCTTTCACGAAACTTTATATCATTTTTTTTAAAAGCTGATTGGGAATTTTTCAAAAAATATATTTACAAAAAAATTATTGAGCACTAGCTACCTTAGGCGAACAGTTGAAATACCGGGAATAATACAGGAGTTTAATTTCAGTTGAAGATTTTATGCATAACTTGCTATTCATGATGTCTTAATAAAATATTATTAAGAATGAAATTTGTGCACTATGGCGTGAATAGAGACTCAGATGGTCAAGAAACTGGATTTCTCTTGAAGTAAAAAAAATAATTCCAGTCAGTAAATCTTTTATTACTGATATTTGATCAGATCTTTTGTACTTAGTTACCTCCTGATTTAAAAAGTTAACTCTAATTTAATGTATTTTATTCATCCTCAATGTTCCACAGCTTAATCTATATAAATAAAAATGAATGTTTGTCTGTATTCTCTAATATGCTGCCGTACCGCTCATGCGATTGCGATGAAACTTTGGATACTTATTACTTGCACTTACAGGATGATTACAGGCATAATAAAATTATATGATCTATATAAATAAAAATGAATGTTTGTCTGTATGTCAGTAATGCGTTGCCGTACTGCTTATCCATTTGCATTGAAACTTTGGGCATTTCTTATTTGCACTTACCTATTTTGGTTGATGATGGAAAAACAAAAAATAAAAAATTATCGTCCCTAAAGTCTTGAAAGTAATGTTAAAAAATCGAATTAATATAATTTACGCTTCTCCTTTATATATCACTCATTCTCAATGAATGGATTCATTTCCGATATGAAGATAAATATTATTCTTTCTATCATCTATATCTATACTTATAATAAAGCTCAATGAGTGTGTGTGTGTGTGTGTGTGTGTGTGTGTGTGTGTGTGTGTGTGTGTGTGTGTGTGTGTGTGTGTGTGTGTGTGTGTGTTGGCGCTCTACAGGTCAGACCGTTGGACCTACAGCTACCAAATTTGGTACATGTATACCTTTGAGGTCCGGAATGTGCACCTCCGAGCCCTTTTTTCGAATTTTTAATTAGAATTTGAATTAATTAAAAATTAAGCAAAATTTCGACGTTTTTCCGCTATAACTTCCGAAAATATTATCGCATAAACATGATTTTTACATCAATTTAAAGATTAAAAAATTAGCCTTCTAATGGTATCAGTGTTTTAATGTATAACTCAAGCTTCTATTTTTAACGAATTTTTAAAGAAATATTTTAACCATGTTTTTTTAGCACGTGTCTAGATAAAATAAAAGAAGGACGGAAGTTGAAATAAAAAAAAATTATCGCAAAATAAATCTACAGAAATGCAACTTTCAGCACGTGACTGGATAAAATTAAAGAAATATAAAATGTGGTATTTTCTTTAAAAAATAAATGCAAAGCAAAGGTTCCTACAATCTTTTGCAATATCTATATCATTAACTCAATAAATCTTCTTTATTTACGGTAAACCTGATTGAATTTAGACAGGATATGCATTGAAATCCCGAATGAATGGTATATTTATGTAATCGTTTGTAATATCTGTATCATTAATTTCATACTTTTTTTCCCTTTCTGGCTTTCTTTAAAAAAACATATTTAATATTTTGGCGACATCATCGAATTTTTTTTTTAATATTTTGAAAGCAAAACCGATGGTTAAAACTGACTGATTTATAAAATTAAAGAATATTATTAGGAAAAGGTGTACTTTTAGAATTTTCCGTCCTTCATCTTAAAGAAAATATTAATTTCAGGTCAATCAATGCCCGGAATTACTTCAAGGCTAATGAATATGTGATTTAATTGAAAATTTTAGAACGCTTTACTCATGGCGAACCAGCTGGTCGCCAAAGGCAGCTAGTTCATAATAAAATAAGTCAGTTATTTCAAATTCCAAACGATATTTCCAAAATTACTTTTTCTCAAACAGCAACGCGCCGCGTACCAGCTAATATATTATATAAAATGTAAAGTGTTTTTCCCATTCTATTCTTTATACCAATATCCCTTATCTCTTGAGGATTCTTTATTGTTTGTAAGGGTCCAATGTAAGCAAGGGTAGTTTGCTATTCTTTGCAATGCTTCTTCATATTAAGTGCAGTTGGTATTTGATGGCCTCATCAAGTTCGTTGGGCAGCATGGCCCCTGGTTAGATCAGGGTATCGCACATTATACATTAAAGCTTTGTTATTTTAGCAGCTTTAATCTGATAGGTTTATGTTGAACATGAACATTCCAGTTGTAGTTGAGTCTCATAAAATTATAATACTGTTAAAAACGTATCTTTTCGAGTAATCCATTTTCCAATTGTATATTGTCTTTTTGAAAGCCCACATTCTCTTATTTTTTATACAAGCTGCGCAGATAAAAAAAAAAGGTGCTTCTTTCTTAATTGTCGAAATTGAACGAAATTTATACCATTAAATATTTGATTAAATAAAATATTAATTAATTTTATTAGTTTATTTGATTAAATAAAACAAAAAATTTGAAATTCATTGTAATAATTAAATGTACTATTGATTTAACAATATATATATACACACACACACACGTGTGTGTGTGTGCGTGCGTGCGTGTGTGTGTGCGTGCGTGCGTGTGTGGATGCGTGTGTGTGTGTGTGCGCGTGCGCGTGCGTGTGTGCGTGCATGCGTGTGTGTGTGTGTGTGTGTGTGTGTGTGTGTGTGTGTGTGTGTGTG
>JAPMOQ010021343.1:290028-301064 GCA_026543055.1 Argiope trifasciata | reverse complement strand
AATGATATCACCTGATTAATTTAATTTAAATCCTAATTAATTTCCTCTCTTCAATTAACCCATGTTATATTTTCTATACATTCTAGAATAGTGCCTTATAAAGGGTTCGGACTATGAACTGCTGAAATAATATTTATAAAATTCTTATTCATCTTCCATAAAATCACGATCTGCGATCTGCGAAATAGTGCCTTATAAAGGGTTCGGATTATGAACTGCTGAAATAATATTTATAAAATTCTTATTCATCTTCCATAAAATCACGATCTGCGAAATTGAATGAACTGTGAAGGCAGATTCAAATCTCTTTAGCATATATTAAAGAAATAGCTTGTCAATGCACTTCTTAAAAATAGTGTGCGCCATTACGGGACTTTCCAGGGGCAATCTCTTTAGCATATGCTAAAGCGATTTAAATTTTCAGCTGTAAGTGTATGTCTAGGGGCACGTGGAAATTTTGTTGATAATGCAGGAGACCACGAAACGTAGGAGCATAAAGTACAAACAAAAGAATCCAAATTCTTGAGGAAAATATAAGTAATGTAGTTGTAAAAAATAACAAGAACTTGTGTAAAAGAAGTAAAATATTTCATTCCTTTCACAAACGCAGAACAAGCGGGAAGAACGTGTCCGTCTTATGCACTCATTAGAAATTGCAGGCAGCCTACGAAACCTTCCAGACGCAATATTTATTATATTTCTGTCGTCATTTGAACTTAATTTTATAATTCCAAGTATTACATTAAAATTAACATCATCTGGAATAATCGATTATAACGATGCGTTATAGATCACTTTCATCATAAATTAATGAGGAATTTTTCAGCTCTATTTTCTATACTTCTATACCTAGCGTTAAATGAAGTCTCTTGGAAGCATTTTTATGTTAGAACCACAAAAACTGGAGAAAAAGTTAACGGATATTAAAGATATTAAATATCTCTAATATGGTATAAATTTTATACCATTTTGTAAAGCATTTATTGGGGAATCAGGCCCTACAATAACTCTCATTCTGAATAGAATTGGCACTGTCACTGACACTTGCAATCAACAAAAACCATCTAATTTCGGTACATGTAAAATCAAAAGTAAATTCTACACTTTATTCAATTAGTTGAGGTTCTTTGATTCCAAAGCTAAGCTAGGTTATTAGTATTTAATAAAAACTTATTTATACGAAAGGGTAATTAGAGAAATGGGTATGATAGTAGACTGCACTTAAAAATAAAGAGACTAATCAAGGAATGGGATTGGAAATAAAAGGTAGGAACTGCTGTTCTTGCAGACCTAAAAACGAGTGTAAAACCAATAACAGAAGGCTATCTTTTATGCTCCCACCGATGAAGCCAGTGATTTAAACAGAATATGAAATGAATAACAGAATGCCATCTGTTGTTGTTACTTATAGCACTAGACAACCCCACCGACGAAGCCAGCGATTTAAACTGAGCAGCCGACCCCTAGGCTCCAGAGGGCAAAAGTATGACTTCCAGCTCATATTTAGATGACACTCACACACTCACTTGCCCTAACCCTTTTTACATGGGAGGGGGGTTCTTTCACACACCTCACAGGGTGAATCAAAACCATGCCCGAACCAGGACCCGAACCCATGAGGCCCAGATCACTGGGAAGATGCGCTACATCCAGTCCAGGAAGCAGCTATGCCATTTGCAGAAGGATAAAGCGTTTTAAATGGAAGTTCTTTTAAAAGCACTAATAAATCTTTCAATTTTGCAGTACATCATGGTCCAGCCCGATCAAGTGGAAGTGGTGAAAGGGTTGTTCATCCCTGGATGTGCCTCCTGCAGCAGTCGAGTGCTCCTACAGGCGGTTGGCATCGTCGGCGCCCTAATCACCCCACACAACCTTTACTTACACTCATCCCTCGTCAAGGTAAGATCGCCATTCTGGCATCTTTCTCTAGTTTCGGATCTCATATCAAAGAGTTTTCAAACATACCTAAAAGTGAAGTGATTCGTTACAATTATAATATCATGATCAATCTTACTACATTTTTCTTAAGAAATATATCAGAATATGTTCTTTTAATATTTGGCTGGATTGAGGAAACATTTCATCGAAAAGAAACGGATCAGCAAACATTTTTATTGATATCACGTGTTTATGCATTAACTGAGCTTCATTCAGTTAAATCAATCGGTCCAAATCGGAACGTGGTTTTTTTGTTACCGATCTTGACATTTTTGGCTTTTTCTTACTTAATTGTTGTATTTGTGAAGACTATAGGAAACCACGCCACTTTGTAGCAGATATCCTTGTGGAGAAGATTCATTTCCTCAAGTATCTGTTGTAAGTACAACAACTTAATCTGAGAATACTGTTCGAAATAAAAGATTCTGAGCATGAATTATAAATATGCTTCATGAACGAAAACTTGATAAGATAACTGATGAAGGTAGTTTATAATCGTATTTGCTAACTTTTGAGACATTCACTGCGTACTTTTTTCAGTAAACTTTGTTTTTGCTCTATATATATTCTTTCTTTGGTCTTTGCGTCTTGTTCTTGGTCAATGTATCTTCTTCATTTGGTCTTTGTGTCTTGTTCTTGGTCTATGTATCTTCTTTCTTTGGTCTTAGTGTCTAGTTCTTGATCTATGTATCTTCTTTCTTTAGTATTTGTATCTTGTTCTTGGCCTATGTATCTTCTTCCTTTGGTATTTGTGTTTTGTTCTTGGTATATGTATCTTCTTTCTTTGGTCTTAGTGTCTAGTTCTTGGTCTATGTATCTTCTTTCTTTGGTCTTAGTATATAGTTCTTGGTCTATGTATCTTCTTTGGATTTTGTGTCTTGTTCTTGATCTATTTATATTATTTCTTTAGTCTTAGTGTCTAATATATATTTTTTCTTTGGTCTTTATGTTTGTTTTTGATCTATTTGTCTTCTTCCCTTAGTCTGTGTGTCTAGTTCTTGGTGTATGTATCTTCTACCTTTAGTCTAGCTCTTGGTCTATTTATTTTCTTTCTTTAGATTTGTGTCTAATTTTCGGTCTATTTATTTTCTTTCTTTAGCCTTAGTGTCTAGTTCTTGGTCTATGTAACTTCTTTCTTTGGTTTCTGTGTCTTGTTCTTGGGCTATGTATCTTCTTCCTTTCGTATTTATGTCTAATTTTTGGTCTATCTATTTTCTCTCTTTAGTCTTAGTGTCTAGTTCTTGAACAATACGTATTCTTTCTTTGGTCTTTATGTCTTGTTCTTGATCTATTTGTCTTCTTTTCTTAGTCTGTGTGTCTAGTTCTTGGTATATGCATCTTCTTTCTTTGGCATGTGTGTTCTTCTTCCGATATTTCCATCGTAAATGTCACAGCTATTTTTTCTTTTCAGAGCAGGCAAATCAACAGAAAGAACAAAGCCGAGGTATCCGACGCCAACAGGTACTACTTCATCGAATCCGCCATCGCCCTCTTTGTCTCCCTCATCATCAACATTTTTGTGATTGGCGTGTTCGCGGCAGGAATGAATGACGTCACCAACAGCCATGTGGTGAGTCCAACCTTCTTCTCGCTTTTCAATATTTAAAGCTCATACAAAGAAAGAATCATTATTATCAAAATTCTGATTTTGAAACTGTATAAAACCCTAGCAATAAGATGGAGAGAATGTATATGGTTTCTTTTTCACATCGAGTTGCTTCAGATCGAATAAAATACCAAAACAATCCATGCAAGCTTGGCCTTAAAATTTTCGATACTATTTTTATTCATTGTTTGTGTTGATGTTCCAGGTGTTTATCCGCTTTTTAATTACTTTGACCCGAACTGTTGAAAGAGAGCGAATGAGTATAAAGGAGGCTTAGGGGAAATTATTACTCTCTTTAATCTTGCAAATATATTTGAAGTTAAAGTAACGCTTATGATAGAACTGGTTTGAGTTGTCGGGAATAATTTATTGGCATCCTGGTCTAGGAGTTTCGCGCGTGAATTGCTCTAAATGCCAGTTCTGAAATGACAGTGAATATTATAAAATGCATTGTTATTCAAAGTGCAAAAGGTCGCTTATCAAAAAATCTCTAATTGAAAATCAATAGAATTTTTTCATATCGACTATGGATGCTAATTCGCCAAAATATGTTACGTGCAGTCTCCATTTCAAAGCAAACCGATTATTTTTGCATTATCTTGCGATCTGGAACGTACAAAAAGCATCCGTGAATGATAAATGGCGCAGTTTAGCCAAATATAGCTCTTGCCCCCCAAAAAATCCCAAATATAAAATGCCATCAATAATTTTTGAAAATTGAGACTGATAGATTACTTGGGAATAGAATTTTCGATATATAATCTTTTTTACACTAGATAATAATATCGGGCGGTTTTTTTAAAGTGGAATTTTGTATATATACATAAGGCTTATATTATACGTTTTTCGTGAAAAGAATTAAAAATGGCGTACATCTCCTTAGTCCATTTTGAGCTCCATAGATACAATCATATTTGTTTGCCATTAAACATTGTTCCATTTCTATCCAATTAATCATTTATTCTTAGTAATAACTACTTTCTTGAGAAAAACAGCTTATGATAAACTCATTATGGACTTCTATTTTTAGAGTGCCCTGTGCCATGAAAGAGGTATAAATGCTAGTGACGTCTTTGACGTAAGTATGGATTTTAAAAATAAATTTATTCCATTATTTAGAATGTCGGTAGAATGCATTAAAAGGAAACATTTTTATTTCTAGGAAGGTGAATCAATCATTTCTGGGGATATATACAGAGGAGTAAGTGGTTATTTTTAAGTTCATTTTTGTTTATTATTATTATTATTATGCCGGGTTTACACTCGGACAGTTATAAGAAGGCCAGCATGCAACGCGTATATAGAGAGGAAATGATTTATGTAGGCCACAATTTCATAAGAGAGAACACGGCATTTCTTACTTGGCTATAAATTGCCATTTTGGCGTTTGAAATTTTTTTTTGTCATTGCGTATATGAATAGTTACACAAAAATGCATAGGAAAATGAAAATAGGCCAACATACATAAATTTGGGAAACTATGGGGAAAAATGGAAAATAAAATAAAAAATACAATCTATCATCAGAAAAATCAAAGAGTAAAAAATGTCTGAAAAAATCTATGATAAATAATTGGATATAATAAATAATCCATTTTTTCACGCCAAAAAATCGCCAAATTCTATAAAAGCTTACGAAAAAAATACAATAAGTAATAATCTATAATAAATAATCCATTTTTTTCAAGCTAAATAGTCGCCAAATTCTATAAAAGCATGCGCAGTTAGAAAAAAAAAAAAATACAATACAGTGGCATGTTGTCCTGTCCGCCAACTGGTAGCTAACCGAGTGTAAACCCGGAATTAATAATTATTCAAAACTTTTTTTTACCATTGAATTGTTTTGGTTTATTTTAAACTTTTATATTTTATTTTTTTAGTATTGTGGTATTTAGCTGCCGTTTTATTTAACATTTATTAAAATATCTTGTCTTATACTATAGGGCATATTCTTAGGATGTGAATTCGGTACAGCGTATTTGTACATCTGGGCCGTAGGACTTCTCGCAGCTGGTCAAAGCTCGACCATGACAGGAACCTATACTGGACAGTTCGTTATGGAGGTAACCAAGGAATAGATCTCTCTTTACTTAATCATATATGATGTATATAGGGAGCATTATAACCCTCAGAAAATTCTAGTTTGAGATTTTGACAAATCTCCACGTTTTTTACCTCCCTGATTTCAAAAAATATATCTTTAGAAAATGTCTGTATCTGAAAAATATAACTCAAAATTGTTATGAGATAAACGGATAAAATTTGGTAAATGATTTTTAAGCCAAATTTATAGATTTCTATCAAATTTTTGAAAGTAATCCGTTCAGAGAAAATAATTGTCTGGACTGTTTAAATATAAAACCACAAATAAACTACGAAGAAAGCTAGAAGAATAAAATTCAGTACACATATTTAATATCTATAATGTAGGCGCCTGTCGAATTTTGAATTAAATCCAATAAAGGTTTGATCCTCTGTAGGTAGGTTCTTACAGAAAAATCTAAATGCGGTAACTCAAGTTTAGTTTAGTTACATTAATGGCCCGTTTTAAACACGAGGGTTATTTTGGAACGAACCTAGTCATTTTGAACTGCGGTCAGATGACGAGTACGACACCTGAACAGGCACCCCCTCTTCACACCAGCGGGAGAACGTTTGGCCTGACAGATTGAACGTGCAAGAGACTCCCTTACACGACAATTCTTCGGTGGAATCGAACCTCGAACCTGAAAACCCTCCAGCTCCAAACCGAGACCTTACTACTAGTCCACCGGTGGTAACTCAAAACTAACAGCTTTAAAATCACTGTTTAAACGCGAATTATTTGCAAATAAGTGTCAATATTTTTTCTAAGAAAGTTAACTTATACTATATGTTACACGATAACAATATGATGTAATAAAAATCTGCAATTGTAAAAATAACTACGAAATACTACTAATAATAAACTACGATAAACGCAGGATGCAACAGGAAATGAATTGACCGTCAACCTTCGCAAATCGCGGAATAAGCAGATGGAGAATTAAAGGCTTGCTTAAATCCCTTCTAAATACTTAATCCGCTAATCTCTTTTAAATGCTTGCTTACTGTTTTATCCCTTAGCACTCCAATGTCTTCTCTCAGACACCATTCAAGGCAATGTTTAGGGCCACGATGCCCTGATGGTAAGGTCTCGGCTTCGGAACCGGAGGGTTGCAGGTTCGAGCCCCGATTTCACCGAAGAACCGCCGCGTAAGCGGATCTGGTGCACGTTAAATCCGTCGGGGCCAAACGTCTACCCGCTGATGTGGTGTGGAGAAGGGGTACCTATTCAGATGTCGTCTTCGTTATCTGACAGCAGTTCAAAATGAAGAGGTCCATCCCAAAATAACCCTAGAGTTGCTTCGAAACGGGACGTTAATATAATTAAGCTAAACGCAAGGCAATGCGTCATTTTATTTAATTATTTTCTTAAACTGTGACTGGTAAAAATAGACAAAAAGTGATAAAATATGCAGATTGATTTTTCGGAAAATTCGAAGTGAATATACAGTGAAGCCTCGTCACAACAGTATTTTAGGGACCAAATAAATATATTGTTGTAGAGAGGCATATTGTTATATCGAGGGCCCACATATTTTGAGCATTTAATAAGATTTTTTATTCTTATTATTATTTTTAGTTTAAGGTGCATAACATACTACTTTTAAGTCTATATTCAGAAGAAATTAATTTGTAAAATACTAATAATAGTGGTTTAAATACTAAATAAATAAATAAATAAGATAAACTCAGAAAATAAGCACAGAAATATTCACATACCTGAAAACACTTTTTATTGAAAATAATCCAATATTTTTGTTTGTTTGTTCATTTTTTTAACTGTTAAGTTCACCAATACCAATTTTCGAATAAGTTGACGATTGCTTGACCGGTTTTTGAGGGTAGAAACGGAAAATTGCTGGCGACATTTCACCGTGTGATAAGGCCTTTAGGGAACAATATCGCGTGAAAGAAAGAAAAGTTTAAACCAAATGTTTCGCGTAGAACTCAAAATCGTTAAAGACTATATAACAACCTTTGAACTCACTTTTCAGTACGTCACTTAACAACACCCCGCCTCCATCTCCCCCTGTTCCTCTAACAAAGGGCACTTGTTCTGTGACAAGGCGACCAGACAGGTCTAGATGTCCTTAAACCTTATCAGAATTCCAAAACTTACTGGGAAATGAGATAGGCATACATTTACATTTCACCCCCCCCCTCACCAACTCCAATTCCCAAAGGGTGGTCTTCATCTGTTTTGAAATCTGAACAATAGCTATTTATTCAGGGATAAGTTGAATATCCACAATGAGTCTTAATAGACGGAAAAAATAACAAAAGAAAACGAAAAAAAAAAAGCATTCGAAAATCCAAATATTATTATAAAGGGAGAAAATAATACTGAAATTTAGATTGAAAAAATCGTTTTACAGAGGTTTATTGTTCTAGGGAATATCGCAATATTGAGGGGAGATTAACATTAGTTTATATGCAAAATCACCGGGACCACAAAACATTATTGTAGTAGAGGGAGTTATTGTTGTATCGGGTATCGTTATAGCGAGAGTTTACTGTATATTAATTTTTTTAGCAATAAACAAGTCCTCTAATTCGGCAAATAGTTACGCATCGAATTACTTTTCGAAGCGTTAAGGGTTATTTATTATATTAAAAGTACGTCAGAATGAATCAGAAAGATCGATTCATTAACAACATCTGATTTTAAATACATCAAACACAGAGAAAATAAATAGAATCGTTTGGAATAATCGATCGAAATTCTGCTAACCCTTACCTCATTTCTGTAGGGAAGGAAAAACTAGATCTTTTCTCTTCTTTGGCGGGATTTGGCCTCAGCTTTTTTGGCTCGAAAGTTAGGTTTAATGAATAAAAAAACATGAACCACTGAATGAACCGACATAAAAAGTAGCCTATGCTCTATTCCTGACTATAATCTATCTCTGTGCTAAATTTCATCCAATTCTGTTCAGCTGTTCTGGCGTGATTGAGTAACAAACATCCATTCATCCAAGCTTTCACATTTATAATATTAGTATAGATTTGAAAAAAAAATATCATCTACTATGTACTTAATCTATTCTGATGAGATTTCGGAATATTATTCATTTTTTTATTACTTTTTAGAAGGTTTTGCCTCTCTTCAACATTTCTATAGGATATAACCTTATTTTTTTGAAAAGCGATCAATATATCGATTTTTTAATATCTACCCTTACATTTATTTTAAGGGCCGCGGTGGCCTGGTGTTAAGGTCTCGGCTTCGGAACCTGAGGGTGTGAGGTTTGAGACTCGATTCCACCGAAGAACCGTCGTGTGAGGGGGTCTCTTGCACGTTAAATCTGTCAGGCCAAACTTCCTCCCGCCGGTGTGGCGTGGTGTGGAGAGGGGGGGTTCCAGTTCAGGTGTCGTCCTCGTCATCTGACCATGGTTCAAAATGGCGAGATCCGTCCCCAATTAGCCCTCGTGTTGCTTTAAAATGGGACGTTAATATAACTAAACTTACAACTTTATTTAATATTGGGATAGATTATTGTACGACTATAGACGGTATTGGTTATATTATTAATCACATTTTTATATGGTGACAGGGTTTCTTGCACATGAAATGGAAGCGATGGAAGAGAGTTCTGCTCACACGAACCATTGCCATCCTCCCGACCGTTTCGGTGGCCGTTATGCAAGACGTTAACCACGTCAGCGGCATGAACGACTTCCTCAACGCTCTCATGTCCATGCAGCTGCCGTTCGCTATGCTGACCACATACCTATTCACGGCCTCAAAGACGCTGATGGGAGACTTTGTTAACGACAGGTAAGCAGACTATAAAATCATTTTTCAATGATTAAAAGAACAGATGAAGAGCCAGCGTCCTGGCATAGGAGTAGCGTATCTTCCCCGTGATCTAGGCTTTCCGAGTGATGTATTATCACAAGGTAAAACACTATTGCGCTACCAGCGCATCAATGAACTGTGCTCACTGAAAATAGCTAAAAGTTCAAAATAAAATAAGCAGGCTTTTTTTTTTTCTTTTTTTTTTTTTTTTTTTGCATCCATTACGTTTATTTTTCCGAACTCAAAACTCAAATTTAAGGTAACCGACTACGTTCGAAGGAAAAATTTTTAAAAATTTGATTTTTTTAAAAACTATTTTTGATTTTTAGATGTATTATCAATTATAAACACTATAAATACAAAAACATTATTTGAGAATATAATATATTTTGAGAAATAGGAAAATTTGTGGTAAATTTTTGTGAAACTGAACCAAAACGGTTAACATTCTACACAAAAATGTAATGCAACAGTTCTATTTTTCTTTGTACACAAATTATAGAATGTAATGATGAATGAAATGAACCAAAAAATAAGAATCATTTCGGGATACAAAGAAGTTATAGTTAAAAATATATGTATAGACTCATTTTTCCCATAAGTTCACTACTTGGTTTTTCTAAAAACGCCTGTAAATGAAAAAGCAGTTCACCAACAATAAAACTCTTGGTTCATTTCATTGCCTATAGTATTTACAACACACTCTGAAATTTTTATGTAAATACCTCTATTAGTTTTTGGGGTATCATGTTAATGGTGGATAATTTTTATGAAAATTAAAATCGAAGTGAAAGATACATTTTAGTTGGAAATTATATATTGCCGAAAACTCCTCTGGATAATAGGAGAGATCCTCTTTTTCTAAGAAAAAAAAACTGTTTTGGGAAGAGAAAAGTCTGAATGACAAGAAATAAAACTTTTTTTTAAAAATCGCCAATGTGGTCGAATACCAGTGTTTTCATCGCAGTCGGACACCTTAAATCATAGCACGTTCTAAAACAAAACAGTCATTAAGTTACAGTTCACAAAAGTTATTATGTTACAGTTTATAAAACTAATATTAAAGACAGGTAGACATGACACCGGGTTCGAGTCCCGGTTCGAACATGGTTGTTATGTGTTCTATCGGTGAGTAGTATGAATGAGCCCTCCGGTAAAAAGGCGTTGTGCAAACGAATGAGTGAGTCACCTTCATTTGAGCTAGAAATCAGACTTCTACCCTTCGGGTGTCACTGGTCTTTACCCTCAGAAGCTATTGCATCCCCTTTCCGTGGAAACACGCACACGACATCATCATCATCAACGGATGACTTGAAAAATTGCTAAGTGAGATATCTCCTGCATGAAATCTTCTATACACAAATTTATTATATTGTCTATATAAATAAAAAAGAATGTTTGTTTGCATATCTCTTATGCGCTGCCGTACCGCTCATCCGATTGTGGTAAAACTTGGTGTTAAAATTTTACGTAAAATTTTGTGGTTGTCAAATCCTAGGAACTGAATGAGAAATTCAAATCTCCAGCATAATTCAAATTTGTTTGCCTGTAAATATTTTGTATAAATCACGATGAAACTTTGTGTTAAAACTTTACGTAAAATTTTGTGGTT